>JBBPTV010000740.1:0-15842 GCA_038094275.1 Tubosaeta brunneosetosa | reverse complement strand
AAAAGATTAGTATGTACTTGCTTCATTCTTACTTTTGTTCTAATATATTTAAAGGACCTTGTATTAAGTATTTAATATTGAAATAGTATGGTCTGCTTGGGAAGGCACGTATTTCTCATAAAGGAATGTAAGGCTATTTAAGGCTATTGAAAAAAGAATCACCCCATGACAAATTGAGAATATGTGTCGGTGACCTGTGGTGCGCGTGGTGTACTTGCGGGAGGTTCTTTTCTGCTTGTCAGTATTTCTTCTCTCCCAACGACCCGCATGCTTACTACTATCTCTCCCTCGCAGAAGGCCGTTTCGAAACGTATTTGCCCAGGTGTCCAATGGAGCGCTAAAGAGAAGAAGGTGGGTTCGTTTCACGGCGCACAATCACCTCGACGTGCCCCGCACGTGTGACGTGAGTCACTGGAGTCATCACTAACTCACTTGATTAGCGCTTGTATGGCACTTCCTGATAAGATCATTCGAGTTCAAGGCATACATCTCGCCAGACATGACAAAAATCGTGATTGGGACAGTTGACGATGTCTGATAACCCTAGACCAGTCAACAGCTGCTGGACATGGCTAGATCCGATTCCTTGCCATTCAATGTGATAGTCAAGGGTTTGTCCGACAGCTTCACGGTCGTGGCTACGATCAACTTCCTACCTGACGTATTCGGCGGCACTCGTACAAGGGATAGCACCTGGTATACGATGTTATCGCGTCTCCTCAATAAGTGCTCAGGTTCGTTCGTGCCAGACTCGTCCGCCACGACGCACTATTGCTCGACAGGCTCTTTTGTTCGCATCCCTTGCCTCCGCTCAGTGGCAACCTCCCTGCGTTCATTTTTGGATCACAGACGCGTTCTCTCGGGACCAGCTCCAGACGCAAACGTCCGAGTGCATCACGCGACGACGGCCGTGTATGGCAATGTCGAGACAGGGACCACGCGCAAGCGGGCGGTGAGGAAAGCCGTCATCGTCTCGTCGCTGCACAGACGGTACGACACGAGCACTCATCCTGGTTGCCTGGAGTATGTATAGGTTTATCATTGTCATTGGGTTTGCCCCCGACATTGGACACCGCCATGCTCGGAATTGCGGGTCAAGCACAGACGCCGTGGTGAGTCTCCATAAACTCCCGAGGTTTTTATCTAGTAATCCTCGTGCAACTCGTCGTCGTCGTTTTAATCCAAAGCAGGGGAAGGCACGTCTACCAGAACGGGGATCGTTCACATTCAGTACGTGGGCCGACGAAGTGGGCATGCCTGTTACAACGATCTTCTGGATATAGACTACACGCCATGGCACCAGCACCGATTGCACATTAGCAGACGCCTTCTCGGCTCGCGCGATCGGTTCGACCAGATCATGAGAGGGAGAATTCATCAACGAGTAACACGCTCCATGTACGTATCATATCGGACATGCATAAACGGGAAAGAAATAACACAGCAACTGTCATCTCGAGTCCCAAAGGCTACAGTGCTTCAATGACGTCGATACTCTCCACCAAGTCTGTCAACGAAGCCTCGTCGCGCACCCGAACCATGATCAAGCTGTCCGCCGCGACACGCCTGTAGTCCGCTCGCGACACCTTCTCGAACAGAAGCGCCCCAAACGGTTGCTTCAGACGGGCGACTAACCGAAGCGCGCGCGTCGTCTTGTCAAGTCCGCCTGTCCCGCGTGCGTATTCTTGGTCGAGCAGCGGGCGGATCCAGGGATGAACGAGACAGTGTTCATTCTCCATGATTAGTTCGCCCGCGGTTGTAATCTCAATGTCCCCCAGGAGGTCCGTCGTCGCATGGTATACGTGCAGGTCGGTCCTCGCATCCCGTCCTGGCGAGCAGACAAGTTCAGTGATGGAGAAACGAATGCAAGGAAGCCGCAGCCGAGTGGAAGCGAGCGTAGCGGATGGAAAGCCGTTCAGTCGATCATATAGTATTGCAACGAGTGACTGGTCAAGTAGGGACGAGCGCAATCCGCTCACAATGTGATCCAAGTCGGGGGTTTCCATGTGTGGAATGTGAGGGGGTACGAGTGGATTGTAGACCGTGAGGTTCACGGGTAGGCAGCTGTTGTACTCGTTTGCGGTCCCGGTCCAGGCAAGAACTGTTGCATCCCCGGATCCAGTGAGCACGTGCTCTAGTAACCGACCAACCGCACGCATACCCTCGCCGTAGATGACGGGGATAGATGCGTTGAGAATGCCAAGCAGAGAGTATGCAATATCCTCCACGAGAGTAGTCTCGCACATCGAAGCCAGGTACAGCTTTTCTCGCACACAATCAAGGCCAGGTTGAAGGACATCGACCTGTTCTGTAGAGACCTGTGGAACCTCCATTTGTCTGAGAATCAGAGGCGACGTTTTATGATTGTCAAGTGACAATCCGAGATAGGGCTTCCAGTCCTGTGTGTAAAACAGGACCCGCTCCGCAGCCACATACTCCTGACGTGTCCACACCCTCGTGTTCCAAATGCTATTTCGAAGACCATCGGGTGCATCCGACAGCGATGAGATGTCACATAGGTGGATAATCGTAAGGGATGATCCGCGATACCATGCGAACATGGCAACGAGCGACTCTTGCAATACGACGTTGTTTTCTTTATCAATACAACAGGTGTCGCTCCATGCCCATCGGAATCCGAGTTGACCCACGAGCAAGCAGAATGTCTGGAGCTTAATGTTACCGTGCGACGCTTCTAGCTCGTATACTGTGACATGCGCGACGTGCTGGAAAAGAGGTTCGCCATGTTGCCACTTGTGTGAAAACATGACATATTGATAGAACTCCTTGATCTCTTTCCGAATCCATGTATAGTCTATCACTCGCGTCATGGACGACACCAGCTCATGAAAGATTGGGAGCGCCTCGAAGGCTTTAGCGAGGTCTGTTCTGTCGAGCAGGCGACCGGTGGTGGTGTCGATGAGAACCCGTGGCATGTGGGAGATGGTGGCATGGATGATACGTCGAATAATGGGTCTCGCATCTGTATATTGAGAACGAAGTCCTGTAGACCATGTTAGTCGACATGCTTGGGACCATCAAAGTTATAATTCACGGCGAACATGTGCATCCGGGGATTCTCCGAGTTTCACTAGCATTTTATCAAAGATTGCAACTGCTTCCTCATGGCGTTTTGCGCCATGTAGCGCGGCATGTTTCACCTCATATTCTCGGTGAGACAATTGATCGAGTTTGATCATCTGAGAGCCACGTTACTTTAGTGCAGCGTTGAGACAATGCATACCTCGTCAGCATCCTTCAGCGCATCTTCCCATGACTTCATCATGGCTCGTGCATTGCTTCGCTTGGTCAGTATGCCCACGTGATCCGGCAAATCCAACGACAGTACAGCCGAGAAGTATTTGTCGGAGGCCAGAGAGCCCAAAGCAACGTCGGCGAGCTTTTCTAACTTCTGGGCGCACCTCCGTCGGAAATCTGCATCGAATGTTCAGACAAGCACCAGGGTGTTTGTGGCGAACACTCACCAAGTTCCCATTGTGGTCGTTCATCGTCAGGACTCGTATCTAACCCCAGGTCGCTCTGCATCTCCTTAAAACACTCGATAGCATGGATGACTCGACCTCTCCCTTCGAGAATGTCGCATATCGTGCGGTAAATAACAAATCTTGGAAGCCCAAACTGAACATACGTCGGTCGAGTCAACATTTATGATCAGACTGACACGGAAGACATACCTTGCCGGCGCTGTCAAGTGCATCATCTGTCGAACCGCGAAGCAACATTGTACTTGCCCACTTAGCTAGCAAAGTGTTCGGGCTCGACGGACAGAGGGAGAGCGCGGTTGCATAGGCAGCGAGTGCTTCATCGTGTTTGTTACAACTTTGAGAACCCAGAGCAGCGTCAGCAAGTTCTTCTAACCTCACAGTGCATCTCCGTCGAAAATCTACATCGGGAGCTCGAATGAGCCCTGGTAATATTCCACGACGACACTCACCGAGCTCCCACTCCAGCCGCTCGTTCTCAGCACTCCCATCCGGTATCGGCTCGCTGCGCATGATCCGAAAATATTCGATGGCTTCGGTGACCCGGCCACCCCTTTCGAGAACGTCGCACATCGTACGGTAAATGACGAATCTTGGGAGTTGGAACTAAACAATTATCAACATCTATGAACAGGCTGACGAGTAAAGCATACCTTGTTTACGCCATCTAACGCATCACTTATCGATCTGTGAAACGATATTATGCTCGCCCATTTGGTTAATAGAGCATTGGAGCTCGATAGACCAAGGGACAATGCAGTGGCATAGGCGGCAAGAGCCTCTTCGGGATTCTTTGCATCTAACGCCTTGTCTCCTATTACTTCAAGTGCGGCGGTACATTTGTTCGCAAAACCTGAAAAAAAGAAGTGTATATTATTACCTAATCAATGGCGATAAAACCTACTCGAGAGCCAGCCTACGATGATTGGGTCAGATTTTATATTGTCATTTACGGAGTTCTTGATGCCAAGGAGAGAGTTTGCAGCCTCAGAGACATGATCGCTGGCATAGAGTGACTCGCATTCGTGTTTCTGTCTATGGGCAGAAATGATTTGGCGAGATTTGGTGAGTTCTGCACGGAGTTCTTTGAGATCCACTGATGAATACGATGAACGGAATCATATCAGACAAGCTCGGACGGCAAAGAACGCACGCACTGAACGTCTGTTTGCGGTCAACGGCGAGCTGGATACAGAGTTGGACAAATGTAGCTTTGAGGTTTGTCTTATTCCTTTCAGTCACGGTTTGGGACTGTTCCTGTTGCGATCGACGAAGTAGAATGAGAGGATGCAAGAGATAGGCGTACTCGATGATCAAGGTATGGAGTGAAGAGGACGTCAAACAGGTCCCATGATGCGATCTCCGTGCCTCCAGCGATCAAAAGACGGTAGTTTGAAGAGATGGCTATGGAGTCAACTGTAGCAGGATGGTGTACGACAGAACCGATTTGTTGGTGAGTAGCAGTGTCCCAAAACGAGACAGATGAATTTGCACTGGCTGCGATGAATGCTCCTTCGCTCGACAGAGAGATGCAAGTGGGACCATTGGTACTGTGAATTGGCCATTTAGAGAGCGTCTTGAGGGAGAGGGCATCAAGACAGTGGATATTGGCGTCGGAAGTCAAGACAAAGAGTCGCTTGCTGTCTAAAGACCAGGCGATGGACAGGGCGTGAATCTGAGTGCTGCGAGGCGGGTTGCTATTCTGGCAGTTGCAGATACAAAGATAGAATTTCTCGTTTTTGCCAAGAAAGGCAAGAGCGTATTCGGAGCTATCGGGTGAAAACTTGGCCGTGTGAAAGTCGTTGTTTATCCAGCCACGACGGAATTGACCATATGGGAGTGACCAGACTTGTCGTCTGATAATGTCGCGAATTTCCACTCGTCTGGTGAAATGTCGACTGACTTGACGGCTTTTTCGCGTCTGATCTCCGTCACTTTTTTGCCACTCTTCGCATTCCAGACGATCCCTCGACCACGTTCCGTCCCAGCAACGATCCACTTTTGTGAAGCCGCGAGACTACGAACAGCGCTTCCTGCGTCCATCGGCGTCCCAATTTCTTGCCCGTCCTCCGTTCTCCGAAGTCGAATCTTCCCATCAACATCGCCGCTCACAAAGTGTTGTCCATCATCGAGGAAGACGACAGACAGTGTCGTACTCTGAACAACAATTTTGATTGGCTTTCGCTCGATGGTTTCTCTGTGGTTCATGTCTGAAACTCTCCACCGTGTTTCTGCCTTGCCTTCCCTGGCTTCAACACCCGTTCCTTCGTCGGTACTTAAGGATGGTCGGGCTGGGCCGTCGCCTCCGGTCAGCATTTCCCTATGGTTGTCGCGAGCAATTCCTGTTTCTTCCTTTCGCTGGCTGCTACCAAAGGATGCTTTAGTCATCCCTTTTCTCCTCATCAGTGTTGCCTGTCCGGTTGTCCCGCCTTTCTCACCTTCACTCCCAGATTTTTCTCTTGGCTGATAGTTGCTTGTGGCAGGGTCTTTGCTTCCCGTCAGTGTTTCTTCTTTCCATTGGCATGCATGCTCACTGTCTCTCTCTCGCAGAAGGCCTTTGCGAAACGTATTTGCCCAGGTGTTGGACCGCTAAAGAGAAGAACACGTGTCCGTTTCTCCGACACCTGGTATTCACGCCAAGTCGTCTTATCGGGATCCATCGCCACAGTGCACAATCACCGCGTGTTTGCACGTGGCTCATTGTCACCGACTTACCCGATTGGCACTTGTAGGCCCGAACAGACTCTAGTTATCGTATTGTGCGAGATCGAGTTCAAAGCACACGTCTCGCCAGACACGGCAAAAATCGTAATTGGAAATGACGAGGAAGGTCCAGCCATCTCTGGCTGCTGTTCACTTGTCCAGGGTTATCAGACGTCACGCGTCGCTTCATCAGTTGTCACGATGTGAGATTCAAGGTTTCTGCCCGACAGCTCTATCTTTGCTATGGGGTAGGTGTTCGAAAACGACTCTTTTTATGTCTCAGTGGACAGCTTTTGGTTCCAATCAACCCCCGAGTTAGCGTGCCTAGCCACTATCTTGATTTATCAATCGGCGCAGCCGAACGGATGGGCGAGCTCAATTCAAAATGACGAAGTGTACCCCGGGCTCAAGGACGACGGATTGGGAAAGACGCATGGGAAACAATAAATTGCACGTTCTTTCTTCGAGCACACGGTGAATAACGTCGCCCACCGCGCTCACTCTAGAGCATCATCACTGCATTCGGTTACCATCGTTGCTCCGTCATCGTGTCCTCATACGTACTCCCCCGACCTTGCATATTCTTCGCCACCTTTACCTTCGAATACCGCGTTCCAGCAGTCCCGAGGTGATTGTACCCCACGGCCTACCCTGAAGCATTCGGGGGCGCTTGCACAAGGGATGGAACCTGGCTTACAGCGTCATTCCGTCTGTTCAAAGATCGATAGGTTCTTAGGCTCATTCGCACCCGACCCTTTCGCCACGGTATTCTTCTCGAAAAGTTTCCGTATGCATTTCCTGCACCCCCACGTTCGTTTTCGGACCACGAGACTCGTTCTCTCCTTGAGACAAGATCCAGACACAAACATCCGCGTACATCGCGCGACGGCGACCGTGTTTGGTGATGTCCAGACGGAGACAAACGCGCAAGCGAAAGCGAGGAAAATCGTTCATTGTGATGCTGCTGCTCAGCGATCCAAGGCTTGGCGGGCGATAGTCCCACGGGTGCATCCCGAATGTAAGTAGAACGGGTTTAATTCAGGCCGCCAGCCGTTCAAATCCCAACGATAACCACGGTAGAAGCAATATAAGACTGATGCCAGGCACTTGAAATATGTTGTCATGGGATTGCAATGATTTGCCTTCTGAAACCCCACTACCACAGCAAATAAACGAGCTATTGCTGTGTGGCCCCTTTGGCCACTAACTCACCTCTTTGAACATGTCTCCCAGCGAGTCCTAGCTGATCAGTCACAGGGGAGATTTTGAGTAGGCTTCACAAATGCTTACCACTGTGGCCAGCAAGAGGTATCTTCCCAATTTCTGTTCCCTTGCCAAATTTTCATCCAAGCGTTCCACAGGATTCTTCTCTTTGAACTACGCTGCGGATGTGAGGGCAGGACCGAGTGTGAGTGCTTGGGAAGCATCTCGCAAGACACTCCATGTGCCGATGCGCTCGAGGTCTCAGGGTAAGATGAACGCGAGGTGCCGAAACATGGGATGAGGCCTGGGAGCGGTACACGCGTGCAGCGTCCAAGGGCGGACGAGATGCTAGACGAGTAAGACATCGACGAGTGACTTAGGTGGCTGTGCTTCAAGTGTTTCCTCCCAACGCAGAACAAGCGTCGACCCAAAGGCTCTGCGGTCTAATCATCAGCTCACAGCGTAGGTACTCACCAAAGACCGTTCTCACCAACGTTATGCGTCATCTGATGGGGCGGCACTCGTTTCCGTAACTCATCATTTTATAATGATATTCATCAAGTACAACGGCTTGCACATTTTATCAACGATCTCATGTGGATGCGGGTATCTAGGGCTATAAAACACTTGGCTGGTACATATCCGCTACGAACGCTATCCATGAGAACGAAGGGACGATAAAAAGACTGGATAAGCCGGATAGGCGTCAACGCGTGATCGAGCTCTAAATCGGGACACGACTACAATGAAAAACCAAAACGAGGAGACCCGGCGAGCGTCGAGCTGTCAAGACAAAAAGACCGAATGGGCCACACAACCAGGACCCCATATCCAAGGGTATAACGATATCAAGAAAACAAAAGGGACACCAGGCCCGAAAGATCGAGCCCGTTTTACAAGGGATTCGAAAGGTCAGCATTGTTGAGCATCCGTTTTCGGCGACGGGTCATGCCGAATGCTCTGTGCATGAAGGATGATCCGGCTCCCTGCTCGACGGCGAGATGACGACGCGCAGGGGTTTTAGGCTTGCCTCCGTCAGCAAGAACGGGAAGCTCATTTTGGTCTGGCCCTGGTTCGGGGATGGTTTTGTAGTAACCCTGGAAGATGTCGTCCTGTGGACCGTCGAGGAAGTTGTAAAGATCGTTGTAAAAGGGAGGTGAGTGTGCTCCTTCGAACATCTATAGCGAGGTGAACAAAAGCAAAGAATTGCGAATCGGGAGACTAACGTTGTTCCCCTCTTCTTGGAGCCAATACATGGGTGCTTTGGCGCCATAGGTACAGTTACCGGGGGCGGCATGCGGTTTTCCGTTCTCTGGGTCGGCTCCACAACGACGGGCGACCTTGGGCGTGGCGAGACCGACATTGGAGGTAGATCCTGTGACGCCGCACTGGAAGCCGTTCATATATACTGGGACACAGATGAGACAAAGCACAATAAGAAAGATGAACACATACTCTGCTCCGCGCCACTGTCGGCGGAGTGGATCCAAAACCACGCACAAGTGCACACGCCACCGGGACACGGAGGCATGTTCTTCGGGACACCGAAATTAGTGTAGCGATCCCAGACACAGTTCTGATTCACGCTAAAAATGACAAAGTCCTCTGGAGTCACATCGGCGGCCTTGCTCTTGTACGCGATAGCCAAGGCGCAGCCCTTGACGTCACCTGCATCTTTGGTGTGGAACTGGGTCGTAGGTTTTCCTGGACAAATTACTTGGGGATTGTTCGGCTCCTGGATGTCACCGCCTGAAGACGAGGCATAATAGGTGGTAGCCCCCTTGTTGCAGGCGACCTGCAGGGTGACGGTCTGGCCAGCTGGGAGTTCAGTGACGTCCTCTGGGTGAGGTGGGTAATCGAGATGATTGTGGAACCACCACTTGTTGAATGGGAGATGCATGAGCGGAGCGACTGGGCGGTTGTCGTAGCCAAACGTCTGCCGAGTAACATTGAATCCGTACATTGACGGTGTCCATATACCTGTCAAATGATCAGCCGGGAACATGACAAGATATGTCATACTACGAACAAACATGGGTGGACACCAAGCCAAGGTAAGTTGACAGGACGAGGAGGAAGAGAGAACGCATTGGTGGACCTGCCAGAGTGGGTTGAATCCATTCTGCCCTAATCGCTTGGATTTTATAAAGCGGCGCATATTTGGTGGGGTCATTGTTACCGGCATCCCACGGTCCGGAGATGGACCTGTCAAAGATCAAAGCGATCCTGCCTATTGTCGTCATTTCCGCCATATAAGTCTCATGAAATCTGAATCAATAAATTCCTCAAAATGAACTCAAAACACCAGACCACGTCTTCAACGGCTCTTTTTGGTCGCCCAGAACGGCCCATCAAATATGTGCCTCCAGTGGTGTTGCCAGATGGATCCATTGGATTTGATTGTCCGCTGGAAAACTACTTTGACACTTCCATGGCACCCCGACTTCTTCCTTCCCATCCCCCAGGCAAGGTATTCGTCCGCCTTTCCTCCTCAGCCTGACCCTGACAACCCTCTTATCAGCTTTACGATACAGTGGCGCGTGCCCACGATCATCGTTTCCAGGTTTCCATGGACCCCGATCCGTCTGCGACCGTTTCTCGCCCACTCCTCCTCTATCAACCCGAGCGTCCTCGTTCCCTCGCAAAGCTCAGTGAGAATTCCCCAGATTATATGGGTATCTCCCCTTATTCTCCAGAATGGCGTCCCCGTCGTTCCTCGTACGAAGACCTCCGTGGCTCCGTTGGCGTAGTTCCCAGCAACGTAAACACCCTTGTGCCCCCGAAAATACCTCTTACCGATCCTGGCTGGTCACCCGAATTACAACAGTTTCTCGACTGGATACCCAAACCGGCATTGGTAAAGCCGCCAACGCCCCTACCCGATGTCACACCTGAGGTCATCGAAGACGATTGGAATTTTGATTACGATTCTGACAGCTCTTGCGAGGTTCGCGTCATCGCCCCTCCTCGGGTCCCTACACCACCTCCGCAACCAAAGGAATCCGACTCGGAAACGGATCCATACGACTGGAGTAGCGATTCGACCGACAGCGATTCAGATGTTGACCACGAGTACAACTTCCAACCTCGATCTCCTTCGGAAAGAAACAAGTGGTTAATTCCCAGAAGGCGTCCTTCCGTCGAGATTGTCAAAAATCAGGATGTCCCCACGGGAGTGACGCCTCCACTGAACAAAGGTCCCCCTAGGAAACGACGCAGGGGAGGGAGAACCGCATCCAAGAAGGTCACCAAAACGCCCAAGAGGAATGCGAATGATACGCCTGCGCGACGTATTTCGAAGGACGCCAATGTCTGCGATGTGGAGCCTGAGCAGGGTTCTTCCCGTAAACATACACCTCCTGCGCAAGCCTCATCAATCGAATGTGACACAGCTACAAGCCTAAATCCGCCTGCCCCAACGATCACCGCGACGACAATGGACTTGACTCATGTCCGAATCGAATCAGAGACTGCTTCTCCCTCGGTTGGCCCACAACCCGATACCCCTTCCCTCAAGCCAACCAAAACGTTTCCCTGCCTTCTGGATGGCTGTCCCAAAGTCTGTACCTCCACCGGCGATCTTCTCAGGCATCAACAGTCGCTTCGACACGGTCCTCCGTCCTTTCCTTGTGTGAAATGTGGCAAGTCGTACACGCGAGCAGACGCACTCAAGAGGCATTTGAGTACCAAGATCTCGTGCAAGAGACTCAATACGCCCAAGCCCGGCGGCGGCAACGCAGAGGGTGAACCAACCCAATCGGAAGCGAACACGGAAGCCCTGTAAGTCGTGCACTGTTTCTGCTTCGACGATCGAGGTGAGGCCACGGCGTGTTTCACCACGACATGACTGCACCCACGACCGCGTTCCAACGCCGATAACAAAGTTGCCTTCTATCCTTCTTGTTTTCATTCCCGTATAGCCTGTCGGTCCGGGCTTTGTGGCTCGTTTGATTTAAGTAGTTTTCTATCTCTCCGTGCATCTCGCTGCATCGGATCGCTCTGTCCTTGCTGTCTCATCTATGGATGTAACTATCGCTCGTTAACAATGCATTATTTATTCATGGAACACTTGGGTGTTGCACGCTTGTGGGACATCTTGTTTGAACGGCGTTTTTGTACGTGTCCAAGTCGTCCGTGATCGCAGCGAGTGATCCTGAGCACATTGAAAAGGGGCGTTTCAAATGTTCGCCGGACCACCGCTGGATCGATGAAAGACCCTTGACCGGTGACCGTTTGATACCGCCCGTCTGGTAAATATACACAAGGAAGATGCAGGTGCTAGGGTCGGTTGTGTTTGATGTTTCAGCAGGGTACGCATGGATCAAGACCATAGGCGTCGGATACGGGACCATCTGGATTTGGAATTGTCCAAGCTTTTCTTGTTGCAGTATCCTTTGGACATCCATTGAAAGGAGGAAAGGAGAACAATCATGCTGGCCAAAAATCATGACATCATAATACAAAAAGTCCCTGGTGCCTGGGGTCCTCACGTTTCATTTTGACCATAATGTACAAGTGTGCTTCGGCTCTAAATCGCAGAACAAACGGGAGATACCGATAAGGAACGTTGCCAGACCACCAGACCAACTTGGGGGAGGGTTTAATGGTCGGATATGACGAACATGCGCTCAAATAGCGTACACTGGGTGGCCAGCCATACCCGCTTGGCCCGAAGTACTTCGGACCGCGTGAGCAGACGAGAGCATTGTCAATTGAGACCCTGCGTTTCCTACTACCTACGCAAGGCCGTCTGACCCACCTGCTCCTCGCCCGCAGCGACTCCTCACTGGGGGCAACCCGTCGGGTCGCCATCGCTCTCCATTTTCCCCGTCGTATGATCTGGCCAATTGATAGCACCCGTTGGAAACCGTTACGTGTCTTTCCTGGTGCTCCTTCGCGGATGCTTACAGCCAAATTACTAATATGGTAACTTAGCTATATGATAGCGGAAAGTGTGCACGCCTACTTCCCGCGCGGGTGCATAGCAACCATAGTATGGGCGGCGAGTGACACCATGTGGACGTACGCGCAGTACGCCTGACTGAAGAATGTACCATATACAGTAGATCCAGCAGACGCTCCGTTGGGAAAAGAATGTAAAATGGAGATGCTCATACATCCTCGTGACTCCTGCTTCATTCACTGACATCTTTTGTGTTTCCGTTTCGTTTGACGGAGATGTCCCTGGGCGAGACGGCGTCGACCCTCCTTCAATGCGTGTCGTCTTCCCTGGGATTCAGTTTTCGAACACGTGTACGATGGTTCGCCGCCCAGGGTTCTCCCGGTGTACACGGTCTCCAGAATCGGCTCTGTCACTCCCCAAAATGAAGACGCGAATGTTCGACACAGCTACCTTAGCCGCGGATACCCTCGGCAAAACAGTGACAATCAGGCGTCCATCATGCTGACCCTGGGTTACAGGTCAGACTTGGATGTCTATATAGATCCTTTTCCGAGCTTCAAGGAGAGCACGGGACGTCGATGTCACCCAATGTGACGCGGGCGCGACGTCCCAGCCAGTTCTTTCAGTGTGTCCCAGGACGGCCTCAAGAAGGCGCTGCGAAGCAGATAAAACCCAGTCCTATCCCACGCTCAAGGAGAGATATAGTTGGACTGCCGACTCACCGGAGATTTCCGCCGAATGGTTTCATTGAACGTTCAACGACATACTTTGGCCCAAGTACATTGGCAGGACGTGTGGAACCTCGCGATCACCAAAAATGGCAGCGTCGCAATATGACCACCGCGCAGGCGGAATGGACTCGATGGGCTTAGTAAGCTCGATAGGAACGGTTCCCCAAGTCTGAAAGTACTTGTATCAGCACCGTATCGCCAGGCGGCCAAGCCCGTGCACCTACCCACACGGCTCGCAATGTTTTAGCTAACGCATTTCCCCACAGTTTTCCTGCAAGTAGGCAGCGCCTTTACCAAGGGGCATTTGACAATGACAGGGTGCAGGGCGACGTGATAGCGAAGCCGCCACTTGATAAAGACGACAACGCTCGACCACTACACGCCGAGACAAAAGGTTGGTCACGCGGCAGATGCCGAGATGCCGCTTGTTGTTGATACGTTCACTCTGTTCAGCAGATCTTCCATCGCTCACTGTCCGGTGAAGATCCTCAGAGGTACCCTTCCTACCACTGCACCCCTCTGCACCCACTGAAGATATTGCCTCACGCCCTTTGTGAGCTTGACCACCGAAATCGACTATGATGTCCACTTGGCAGATGAGTCCCTGGCCCATCAGGTGGACGGCCAGGCAAGCTTACCATATAGACAACCTTAAATTCATATGGCCATGCCACGAGGGGTCAACGTTGTACATCGCCGAAGGTGTGCGTCCAGGGAGGAAGCCGTTTTACCTTTGGATAGAGGAAATATCCCTTCTTTACCTCGTCAAGGGGATGAATCCGGGTAAGATTCACGCAGTGAAGTAACGGTTTGTGTTCGCAGGACATGTTTTTCTATTCCGCCGTTGATGATCTCGTTCGCAGAAAAGAACAATATCCTGCCCATTAAAGAACAAGTACTGTCTGTCTTTGCTCAGCTGACTCGTGGCTCCCAAAAAGATAGGGCTTTATACCGTCCGCGCTACTCAGATGCCACCGCACATCTTCGAGAAAGGTGCTCCCAGATCTACAGGCTTGGGCGGCTTTCCACTCACCTGCGTGACACTCGAACCTACATTCAGACTCGACATTATCGCGATGAGTCCCGACACGTTCTTAACATGTTTTCTCCGTCATTGAGAAACCTGATTTGCTAAACAGAACCTTTTTTGGCGGTCTCCGAGCTGACTCTGTAGTAGCCTCCTGCTTTACTGAGTTCAGGGACTGAGCAATGTTCTTTTCGGCTTGGCTGCCATCTTTTTCCCCGAAGCACAAGTCATAAGGTAGTCGTCTTGCGAAACCGACCAACATCACGTGGAGTGACACCTTGTGACAAACAGGTTATCCTCAAGTTGGCCGACCATGCCAAATGGCGGAGATTGAAAGCCTACTATTCTGCTGTGTACCATCGTGATTATAGATAGTAATTAACATGTCTACGAGACTCATTAAGTCATTAATGATCTTGAGGGGTTTCGAGGTCAGCCATAAGTGATTCAGGTATAATGCGGTGACCATGGTACTTCTTCGCAGCCCATGCTGCTTGAGCACCATTGAGGCCATGTCTATATGCATCAATAAAGCGACAGCATCGTGCAGCAAAACTGCATACCATAGAAATCAGAAAGCATTTGAGGAAATACAGAGTGACTTACTGCCGCATGGAGATTAGTGGGATAGCAGCAAGAGCAGAAACCACATTCCGCTCCAGATCAGCTTCCTTTGATGATGGCGGATTTAGTCTATATATGCACTTGGCATATCCCCAGCACATCTCGATAAAATTCAGCTCACAATGAAATTTCGGAAGAAAAATGACTTGAAATCCATGTTGGCGGCATCGGGTCTCTAAAAGGGACTCAACCTGTGCAAAGTCAGGTTCATTGAACAATATGCGTCGGCAGCAACAGTCCTTCTGATCTGCCTTGCACTTGAAGCCCTTGCATTCTGCTCTAAGTCCCTTTGTTTCAAATCCTCGCTCCTGAAGGATCTGTGCCATACCTTTGAACCACCCAGCTTGTGGATGGTTCTCTGGGAAATAAAATTGCTGGGGCTCACCATTTGACAGTTGACCAGGGGCCATTGGTATCTTAGTCTTTTGTGGCTTCCCATCTGTGGCAAAAACAGTTCTTCCATTCTCGTCAGTCATGAGGATGTCAATCCCCCAATTTGGGGAGGGGTTCTTTGGCATATGACATGCTGATAAAGCATCATCGGCACGCTTCATGTGTGTGGTTGCATTGTCAAAAATGAACACATGGTCTTCGTCCGGGTAGTGCTTTTCAAGAATCTCCATAGCATGCATAGTCTGCTTGAGAATCTCGTCACTTGAAAAATACCCATCACGAGATTTCCCTGTTTTGAACAAAACCTGGGCCTTTTCCTTCCCATCTGGTGACCGAAGAAAGCCATAGTCAGCTGAAACAAAGTCAGCAACCATTAGTGATACCCCTTCACCCTTGCGCTGTGGAATTGCATCCTCATCCTGGTGCTCCCACCGAATATGGCGGCGGTCATTTGCATAAAAGGTTGACTCGTCGTGGAACCAAACAACAACACGACGTGATGATGGAGTTGGGAGTGGGGGGGAATCCTCTATGGTAGGGTCATCTAATCTCCATGTCCACATACATGGCTCAAGGGTGGTCCAGGAGGGCAAGAATGTGCCCTGGCGATAGCTGACTACATCATCATGTTCATGGCCATCAATATACTGGCCCTTCTTTTCTGTTTTCCACCGATACCCTAGGCTTCCCATCCACCATTGTGCAGTCCTCAGTGAGATCCCTTTCTGTAGGCCAAGTCGACTCTGAACTGATGG
>JBBPTV010000739.1:0-15860 GCA_038094275.1 Tubosaeta brunneosetosa | reverse complement strand
TTGTCTTGGATAGTGTTTGGATTGGCACTGCTCGCATTGGCTTCAGAGGCAACAAGAGAACTTCGAGGCGTACCGTTTCAGCTGGGTCATGATGGACGGAAACAAGGAGGAATTGTCCCACGACTCTTCCTCATGGACGACGTGCTCGCTGAGCGTGCGCAGTTCCTCATCGACAAGCTCAACGAGTAAGTCTCTACGAACAGTACTTGTGCTCGTCGAGACGCTCAGCCAGTGTGCCTAACACAGCTCGCCTGTTGATCGCCATCGCTGGCGTCCCTGCGTCTGGCAAAACGTCGTTCGCCACCCGCCTCGTCCAGCACGTCAACACACTGCTCAAAACCCACGCGTCGCCAGCCAGGGCGATCCTCGTCGGGCTCGACGGCTGGCACCTCACCCGCGCCCAGCTCGACGCCATGGACGATCCTCAACAAGCGCACGACCGTCGTGGGAGCCACTGGACGTTCGACGCGCCCGCCTACATCGACTTTGTCGGTAGTCTGCGCCGTCCGATCCCTGAATCCGCGGTCATCTGTGCGCCCTCGTTCGATCATGCGGTCAAAGACCCCACACCCGACACTATCGTGTTGACGCCCGCCCATCGGATCGTCGTCGTCGAGGGGCTGTATACTATGCTCGACATCGATCCGTGGCGTCGTGCAGCTGCCCTGATGTACGAACGATGGTGGATCACAATCGACGCTGAGAGGGCAAGAACGCGCTTGGTCAGACGGCATGTACAGACTGGTGTCGCAAAGGATATGGACGAGGCCGTATGGCGCGCAGAAAATAACGATGAGGATAGTAAGTCCCTTGGTTGTGGACTGTATCTGTTGCTCATGGATTTAGATGGAAGGTTTATCGCGAACAACATGTTCAGTGTGACATGTACCATCCAGAGCGTCGATGACCCTACATATCTTGCATGACTCACATACCCAATTCTCTTCCGCCTTGGATCCGTCCATCAGTATTTGATACCCTTGCAAAGTTGGTGTATCGTCCGCACTGTTTGGGATGTTCCGCAATAAATACGCGGAGCTCGCAAAAGCAAACACGTAGGCTGTGTACGGTATTCAGACTTGTCCCAACTTGATGTCGCATTGTTATCAACTATGGGTGAACTCAAGACAGGTACTCCGACAAGTAAAGTGAAAGACCGACGGGCAGCCGAGATACGAGGCGTCGCGGGATCGAGTCTATCCGTGGTGGGCCATCACTCTTTTCTCTGTATCACTCGTGACCGAGTCGTATGCAGACAAGATCGGGTCCAGTTTGGGGCCAGAAAAGCCATTGGCTGTTCGCCCATACCGTTTGCAACGCACATATCTCCCACGATAAGGAAAGGTGCAACGCATGGAACGTTCCCTTATCGCACAAGCCAAGATCACGCGTACCCATGATCGTGCGGTATAGGCTTGTTGGCCGGAGTGATCTGCGGTTGCAATGGCTGGACTTGTGGTTACTCTCTGATCGCCCTACATCCTTTCGGACGCTCATGAGCTCCCCGCTGGGCTGTCCACCCCCTTTCTGAAATCAAGTGCAAAGGCCCACTCCTTTTTTTGTTTTCCTCGCTAGCAGCGCTTTTCCCCATGTCAGAAAGTACGGATGTGTATCCACTTTTGTTTGTTAGAGTCCGAGCATCAATGGACCCCATTGTCAGGGACTTGCTGACACTTGGCCATGCAAATTTGGAACGACTTCACAGCCTGGATAGCGGTGAATGTTGCCCAGCCCAAGCAATACCAACCCTATTCCTCCCTCAACAACTTCATAGCCAAGATGATCCCCGCCATCTCCCTTCGTATACCGTGTGGTCCATTATGCTTGACTCTCGGAGTTGCTTCCGTCCGTACTGTCGCCCCTCCTTTTCGTCCCTGGAATATTGATCCATCCAAGTAAATACATACGCTGTGGTTGAGCTCTGCCTGTACGCCTCTCGGCATCTCCTCCTCTCTGTCCATAGCGATGTCTGTGGTACGTGGCGACCACGCGGGGCGGTGGCGAACGGGTTGTATGGTCTCGAAGTGTTTCTAGAACCTGAAGGTTGAGGTTAGTCATTTGTAGTGAAGTGACCAAATACAACGCCGCTCGGCCGCAGTGCCAGATCATCGTCAGACTAGTCTATTTTCCATTGGCGCAGCAGATCATCGACTGTGTGTTTCCATGTCTACGACGGGCATCGGTTTAAAATAGACTAGTCAATCATGCTTTTGACGCAGCTCATATGCGTACCTGGCCCGGGCATCTGTGAACCGGCCGGGTGATACTGGGGTGCGCTTTGCGGTATCTAAACTAATATGCTTGGCGAAAACCGGTCTTTTTTGCCTTTCTGGGGCACCCTTGTCCAATCAGCGCTCTTGCGTGGCTGTATACCAGAGAGTCGATGAGCGGTGGGGTCACCATGTGGTCTGCTGATCGGCGGTGAGGTATTATCCCTAGGGCCGTATCAGCGAACTGGGACGAGTAACGTCAAGGCTTTGCAGTGCTTTGGGGTCAGTTTGGAAGCTGTGATTGGTCTAAATCGCTTACCATCAAACCTTGTAAGAAATGTTCGTAATGCAAGCTCGACTCGGGCACTGTCTTGCAGCAAATGAAATCCCCGTTTGGATTTTAATCTACGCCGGCGGGTTAGCAACAGGAATTCATTACGGCGGAAGCCCAGCCTACTAGTGACAGGGCCACGCAATGTACTGCAACGGGCGGGAACGAGTGAGTGATATCGTTCGTCGTTCTGACAGAGGGTGCTTGTACTCCCAGCGATCTCGTCAGTCGACGAATACATCATGACAGTTGTTTGGGGTTGCATCGTAATTCCTCGACAAGACGACAGGGCCAATATTGTGGCACACTCAGTTCTCTGGGCGAATTGGTGGCACTTTGTATGTGAGCGCTGCGCTGGTTACAATCAGGCTGACTGAGCCCGATATTCGGCTCAGACGAATGTCCACGCATCAAGTCCAGATACGATTCTCGTACTAACGCGCGCTGGTAAACTTGGCAGTGATCCGCACAGCAAATCTAGTAAGTAGTCTGGTGCCCAGCCCGCTTATAAGGTCACCTGTGCCGCGATCCTGAGGGTGCAGGCAGACCGTCGGTAAGCTTTGGCAGTGACCCGCACAGCAAATGTAGTAAATCCTGGTCACGCGTGCCACGAGTGTGATCCAACTCAGCAACTCTAGCAAATCTGTCCTCACAACATACCCAACACTAGTTAGAAGTTCATCGTTCCCTTGTCGGCCGGATGATCTGGTGGTTTCAAAAAAGTCGGCCAGTATCTTTATTCAGTCGATATCTGTACAGTCAAGTCAACTACGAAACTCGTTCAGCTTCAGGGAACGCTGCGCTCAGGCGCTGGATCATCCATCATTCCGGCAGGGCAGTTCACTTGTCGGTTCAAGGAGAAAAGTCGCCGCCCGTTTTGCATCTTTCATCTACCCTTGTTTGGTTGATGCAAGTGCATTCCAAGGGCGGTGCGATCAGCCTTTATATCCAGACCTTACACCGACTAGGAATCCAACAATGCAGCTCCTCCTTGTCCTCTCGCTCGTCACTGTCCCTCTCGCTGTAGTGCATCTCATTCGCCTTCGCCGTCAGCGCCAAAAGCATGCACTCCTCCCTCCCGGACCAGCTGGCTCACCACATGGACGCTAGTGCGTATCGCGTGCTTCATACATGACTGGCCTGTGACCTTGCATTGTAGCCCGCCACGATTGATTCAGTCCTGGATTGAAGCATACGGCCCGGTCATCTCTCTCAAGCAAGGCGCCGACGTCCTCGTCATCATCGGCCGTCACAACGTGAGTGGTCCACGTATGAACGCGCCTGAGATAATCCTCACGTTCGTTGCTCGCTTTTAGGAGGCTGTTCAGCTGCTAGAAAAGCAGGGTGCAAACTTTGCAGACAGGCCACATTCGGTGGCGGGAAGCGATATTCTCGGCCGGGGAATGCGATTCATGCTTCTCAGCACGTGTGACAGGCTTCGACGGTTTCGAAAGTAGGTCGCCGCACCATGCCCTCTTTTCCTTCTCTGATCGATCTACCACAGGGCAGCACATGCCCATCTTCAGCCAAAGGCGTCGCTCAATTATGACACGGACCAAACCGAGTTTGCAAAGAACCTGATCATCGATCTCTTGGACGACCCCGAGTCCCATCAGTTGCATGCTAAACGGTGGGTCGTATTCCAGGGCATCGTTGACACCGAATGCTAAAGATGTATTTTCAGGTTTTCGGGCTCGGTGACGCTCCGGGTTATTTATGGAAAACCGGGCCCGGTATCGTTGACGCAGGATCCATATCTTCTCCATCTCAAACGGATGGTTCCGATTGTCCAGGGTGCACTCCTCCCAGGTGCATATAAAGTAGACCATTTCCCAATCCTGCAGTACGTGCCGTGGTATGGCAGGCAGCTCAGGAAGTGGGGAAAAGAAGAATACGATAAGTTGATGGAGTTCATGTCACAATACAAATCGCAAATGGTGAGTGAGTGTCTTTGCCGGCGGTGCACGTGTTGACGTGTGCTCGGGTAGGTGAGGGAGGGCGGAGCACATTCTGTGGCAAAGGAAATCATCACGCATACGGTGACCGAAGGGAATTTGAGTGAACCGGAGACGGCCTACTTTTTGGGATCCCTTGTCGGCGCTGCGTTTGATACCGTACGTCCATCGCATTCCCCCCAAAATGTATCCGACCTCTTTGGCAGACGCAAGTGGCCATCTCCACCATCATGATGGCTGCTGCGCGCTTCCCAGAAGCCCAAGCAGTGGTCCATGCCCAGCTGGATACCGTCGTTGGACCTGATTCCTGTGCGTGTCTGTGATTTCCTTCCTATTCAGGTAGATTGAGGCATCGTTTGTGGCATGATAGCGCCGACGTTTGCGGAGTGGGGGTCGCTCACAGAGCTGCAGGCGTTTGTACTCGAAGCCTTGCGATGGAGACCGGTCAATCCTTTCGGTGAGTGTTTCATCAGTATTTCTGCGTACGGCGAACTCACAGACGGCGCAGGCGCACCTCGCCGAGCTTCCAAAGATGTCTATTGGGTATGTACATCTATATATGTCACGGGATCACTGTGTTCACGATTCTTTAGAATGGTTATTGTATCCCTGCGGGTGCAACCGTGTTCGGAAACCACTGGTAAGTCGCGCACTGTACCTGCGTGTGGTTGATGAACGAACGGTCCGTGTAGGTCCATTGCGCGTGACCCCGAGGTGTTCCCCGATCCAGAAACCTTCAACCCGAAACGCTGGATAGGTCCCGACGGGGGCATCAACCAAGAGCTCAAAGCGTATTCGTTTGGGTTCGGACGGCGAACATGCGTCGGATCGAGCCTCGCCATTCGGTGAGTGTGCCACCTTCTTTAGAACCTGCCACCATTCATCTGCGTCCTCAGCTCGCTCTACATCGCGTCCGCGACCGTGTTTTGGGCGTTCCGCATCGCAGAGGATCCCAAGCGGCCGATCGACGACACGGCGTTCGTACCCGGGATCGTGTCGCATCAAAAACCGTTTAGTCTGGTGTTTGAGCCGAGGGGGGACGTGTCCCATCTGCGCGAGGTGATGAGTCTCGGCCGGGTGGGTTGATGGCGAGGTGGTCTTGGATGGTCGATTGTACATCAGGACGAGATGCCGACGCTTATATTTATCGGAGGAGAGTAGACGAGATAGGATTATTGACTACTTTATGTGATTATACACCGAGTACGCGTTGAGCGCGCCAGAGTGGGTGCATGTACGTTGTCGTCACCGGCGTTATGATGGGAGCCCTTTACCCTCCTCGTCGTCATTAGGGTGGGGGCGCGTCATTGCTCCCTTCGCCCCAGAGTCGTCAGTCTTGGTGGCCCCCGTCGTCAGCATTGTAATAGTGGGTGCGCCACCGTGTTCCCTCCGCCCTTGTCCACGCCATCGCATTCCAAATGCCCCCCTCTCTCGTCGCGCGGTGATGGTGGCGGTGGTGGACACCTCTGATGGATGATGATGATATTGAAGAGATTCCGCGATATCGTGCACAGCATCGATGTCAAAGTCTACGACAGTGCCACGTTCTAGAATCAGCTGACAGCTCCGTTTTCCTGGATAAAGAGGGTAGATCATTTTGGGTGGTTGATGGGATCTGCCAGACCCGCTCTGAGTGACGATATTCGTCTGTCACGTGTCACACGAAATGAGCGTTGTCACAACGCGTCACTGAAGGAGCTTCCATGTCGAATATCTACCCAAACACAACAATGTCAATTTGGACTATACTTCTCATCGTCTGAGCCAGAGTCTCGCATCAAACATCCCCGTTTCTTGCCGACACGCTGAAACTGTTCCCGTTTCAGCTTACCTGAACAAAACGTTCGGCTGGTCTCGCCGTCTCCATCAATGAACTCGCACACACCCCTCACTCACTACATAGACCAAAAACGGTCAGTGTTCCTCTTCGATTCTGGTTCTTTTCACAGCAAATTTCCCGGATGGTTCTTCTTGGTCCCACCCCCTCGTCTACCTCAAGCACTGGGTTTCCTGCCGCTTTTCCGACATGCCCACTCTTTTCTTTTTCATTTATGTCGCCTCTCTGTGTCTCTCGCTTGTCCTTGCGGATTATACCATCGATGATAGCGATTATTCTACACTCAAGTTCTCTGAAAATCCTGCTGGACCAGTGTGGGGTCCGTTCGGCTCTGACACCGGAGAGGTACTGCTAATTCGATTGCCCAATGAAACCATGCAGACAGTTGATGCGACTCAATGCTTTGATGGCACATAGTAGGTCATTCGTTGTATCGTTGAATTCCGTGCTCAGTGAGCCACCGTAGCACCTGTAAGGCAGTCACTGGAACGGGGCACTCTCGGAATTAACTTGGCTGTTTAGATGCGGCATGTAACACATCGAACAATTGTGCAGTACAGTTTTCATTCACAGGTAACCCTTCTCTTACTAGGATGTTCAAGGAACAGGTTTCATACTCCTCCTATCCTAGGTTCTGGGATAACGATATATGTTCTGCGTGCCGGAACACGAGGCATGTCGGCCTCTCTTTCCATTGATTCTGGGACAGCGACGACGGCGACTCTCGATGCCCCTCCAGCTCCCCAATACTATATCCCTCGTATTGTTCTCTTCAGTGTACAAAACATACCGTCTGGAACACATACAGCTGTAATGACGGTGTTGGACTGGAGTGGGGGTACTAGTGGGATGATGCTAGACTACATCGATGTTAATCAGGCACAGGTTGTGGCCCCGACTACCAGCCCAAGCCCTACTCCCACTCAGGCTACATCGACGCCACCCCTAACGGCGACCAATTCACAGGCTGGTTCCCAAGGAAGCTCGATGGGAGCCCAGACAAGCACCGCAGCTCCTTCTGTGCCCTCCGTTGTATCGGTCCTTTCTTCGAGAACATCAGTCCCCACGCCCTCCGGAAGCAGTACTACAACCGATCCTTCGAATCCAACATTAAAGACGTGGGCTCTTTTTACATCTTTTATTGGTTGCGATCTGATGATGTCCTCTTCAGAACAAATGTTGCCGCTGCTGTAGGTGGTGGTGTAGGTGGTGGTCTTGGGTTGCTCGCACTCATCGGTTCGATGTTGCTCTGCTTCCGCCGCCGCCGTCGCAGGAACGAACAGGCACAAAATGAGAGCCCTCGCCCCTTTTTACCACATCCTGAAGCCAACACTCATACCCCTAGTATTAACCCAATGAAAAGTACAGCCTCCCGATCCGTGGGTTCTATCCCTAATTTCACAGCTCGGGATCAGAATGACTCGAGTTTCGTGTCCAACATGTCACATACGCCCGTTGCGTCGAGCGGCAACAACGGTGCCACCTCGTCTGCACCCGCAGCAGCTGGGCATGCAGGAACTACAGCACGACAGGTGATAGGATCGGGGCCAGCTGCTTCGCCGGTTGGCTATCCCAACGAACAGTCGGGACCCGTGCCACGCCCAATGCCGAGCTTGGGGCAAGATCAGAATGCGAGTCCGGACGGTTTGAGTACGCGGCCAAACGCAGCTCTGACGGACGAACAGGCAGACTTTGCCAACAGCTTGTTCAACAACAACGTTCCGGCGCCGGTCATCGCACGGGTGCTTGAACGTATGCTTGCGAACCCACATGGCGCGAATGGGACTGGTGCCAATGATCCCGAGTTGCGCGCGCATCTTGATGCGGGCAATTTGCCAGCGCCGACGCCGACGCCAGCCGGGATGGGGAACGATATAGGAGATGGGGAAACGACGATGGGTACTGCACCACCTAGTTATGATTATGCGCGTGCACAGCTGGGGGGTAGATTGAGTTGATCTTGGCCGTTATTTTTTGCTACCGGCACGTCTCAAGTCCACTGAACGTCGTCGCCATTCTTCATGGCAGTGTTCTCGCATGGCGTACGCCAGCTCAAGGACTGCTCGCTCATTTAACCTCTCTTTGTCATTCTCCAATCCCTTCTGTTGCTCGTCCTACTCAATTTTCCGACTCGCAATACGTGCGTGCATGCTTTCTCTCCCCGTGAAGCATGCACTCCCCAGACCCAGACCCAGCCCCTCCTCGCCTTCCCAAGCCACCCACAGTCCCCCAGAGTGTCACCCATGTTAGACTTGGCACGGCTCGCGCATTCCACTCAGGTCGACCCGTCTCCCAGAACATGGTCGACAACGTTCTGCCACAAGGGCACTGGGAAGCCGAGTGGGATGTCAAGGTGAAGAAGGCTCGCAGGATCCGTCGTCTTGCAAAGAACAAGCAAGTCCCAAAGTCTGAGCAGATGCTCAAAGCCCATCCACGGCCGCTCGTTGCCGAGGCACAAAGTGAAAGCCAATCCGAGTTTAGCGTATACTTCCCTGTTGCCACTCTCGCGCCGTTACCCACCCTGTGCTCTGAGCTGTCCTCGTCCGAGAGGGACGAGTTTGACTCGTATCAGGCCTGAGGTCGGGGTGGACGATGAAAGTGAAGCTCTGGCTCAACTACCGACCTGGGTAGTGCAAGTGCACAGCATGACCTCTTTCTACCCACTCGTCTCACTCCAAATGATTTCCTGTAAAACATATTCTCTCATACCTTGTCAGATGTCATCATATCTCATCACACCCGCAATGCTAAAATAGATGAGAAACCACAGTGACTGGGGCTAAAGGCATCATAACTAGTTTGGAAGTGAGAGAAGTTGAAACACAGAGCAACGACCATAGCCGGGAGCAGGCAGAGATACCATTAATGTGAGAACGTTGGCCAGAAGTGGACTATGAATGCCGGAGCCACCGCTGAAAATCTAGTTACCGTGGGACACTGACCACTGTTTTAGGCATTTGCAAACTGCCGACTAGGGCGGACAAAATAAATATACCGATGACGACGAAGGGGGGGACGAAGAGGCAGACCTACTACCGCCGTGTGGTGACAACGCTCGAGGGGGGGCGTAACGGCACGATGACGGCGCGGTGGCTAACGCTCAATGGCGCACATACGAAGAGGACGACGACGACGACAAGGGCGTACGGTTGTGCGTCCTCTACCGGTCATCTTCTTCTGCTACGTTGTGGCAATGGGACCAGGCCAGGCTGAGAGCGTTGGGCGGTGTCGGGAGTCCGTGCATAGTAAGTCGTAGCGTCGGCTGTCGTAGGTAGAGCGTGTCCTTCCACCCGCACGCCTTTCGGGTTTCCCTGCTAGCCTCCTAGGGTCTGTCCTAGTCTCCCCTACTCCAACGTTGAGCAGATACCCGCGGTTCCGGGGGTGCGGGTGTGGGTATATCGCCAGGTGCGAGCGTCAGCACAGATACCAAGGCGTACACCTACTTTTCACGACGGACCCCCACGCGTGGGGGACATGACAGTTTTTCACCCATTCCATAGAATCCGGAATCATTGATGCGAGAGTGGATGCGAAAACGATGCGAGAATGATACGAGAATGACGTGAGAATCCAAATGGCAACCGGGACCGACTTGGAAGCGAGCGCTGGCGGGGATGGCGATCGGAGCAAAGAGCGAATCCGAAATGATCCGAAAGCGGATGCGGGACGGAAGTACTGGATACAAAGTGTGATATGAGAGCGAGACCGGGGAACGGGGGAAGAATGAGCTGACAGCAAGTAGCACGAGAAGACAAGATTAGTAGTAACTGATGAATGGCCCAGTCACTAACTTGAAGCAATAAGTACTGATTGATCGGATCACCTGGTGGTATCTTGGCAATACCAGCGTCATCTAATCCTCATATAAACCTACTGCGCTTGACGGGTATCAATTTTGAGGGACAAGTTTCTTTGACGGTGCAGTTTGGCGGTACTGCGGGATGAGCGATCGGTAATAAATCTTCTTTCCCATAGGCGAAGTTTTCGGGGTCCCTGTGGTGGTGCCAAGCTCCACTACCGCTTGTCAAGTTAACTCACTACCTGGTACTCCCGCACAACATCCTCCTATTGGATTCCGGGAATGCTTCGCGTATACGTTGAAGCATGCGTCAACTTCTGGCAGCGCTGTTTATTTTTCTGTCCAATGGGAGATAGATCGCTTGCCTATCTTGCTTCTTTCATCCCATCTTTTTTTGGTTCACACTGATACAGTATGACGGTACGACCAGCCTTTAAATTTAAACCCAAACCCTTAGCAAACAGGTTGGAAACCGAACAATGCAGCCCATCCTCCTTGCCCTCTCGCTTGTCTCTGTCCCCATCGCTGTAGTGCATCTCATTCGCCTTCGCCGTCAACGTCAAAAGCATGCACTTCTCCCTCCCGGACCAGCTGGCTCACCACATGGACGCTAGTGCGTATCGCGTGCTTCATACACGACTGGCCTGTGATCTCGCGTTGCTAGCCCGCCGCGATTGATTCAGTCCTGGATTGAAACATACGGCCCAATCATCTCTCTCAAGCAGGGTACCGACGTCCTCGTCATCATCGGCCGTCACAACGTGAGTGGTCCACGTATGAGCGCGTCTGAAATAACCCCCCGTGTTCCTCGCCTCTAGGAGGCTGTACAGTTGCTAGAAAAGCAGGGTGCATGCTTTGCAGACAGGCCACACTCAGTTGCGGGAAGCGATATTCTCGGTCGGGGAATGCGATTCATGCTTCTCAGCACGTGTGACAGACTGCGACGGTTTCGAAAGTAGGTCGCCGCACCATGCCCTTCTTGCCTTCTCTGATTGATCTACCACAGGGCAGCACATGCCCATCTTCAGCCAAAGGCGACGCTCACGTACGACGCGGACCAAACCGAGTTTGCAAAGAACCTGATCATCGATCTCTTGGACGACCCCGAGTCCCATCAGTTGCATTGCAAACGGTGGGTTGCGTTCAACGGGATAACTCGCACCGAATGTGAACGCTGTATAATTTTCAGGTTTTCGGGCTCAGTGACGCTTCGAGTCATTTATGGAAAAGCGGGGCCGGTATCGTTAACGCAGGATCCGTATCTTCTCCATCTCAAACGGATGGTTCCGATTGTCCAAGGCGCACTCCTCCCCGGTGCATATAAAGTAGACCATTTCCCAATCTTACGGTACGTGCCGTGGTATGGAAGACAACTTAAGAAGTGGGGAAAAGAAGAATACGACAAGTTGATGGAGTTCATGTCACAGTACAAATCACAATTGGTGAGTGAGTGTCCTTGTCGGTGCATGTGTGTTGACATGTGCTCGGATAGGTGAGGGAGGGCGGAGCACATTCTGTGGCCAAGGAAATTATCACTCGGACTGTGACCGAAGGGAATTTGAGTGAGCCAGAGACGGCCTACTTCTTAGGATCCCTTGTCGGTGCTGCGTTTGATACCGTACGTCCATCGTACTCCCCCAAACAATTTATCCGATCTCTTTGGCAGACGCAAGTGGCCATCTCCACCATCATGATGGCTGCTGCGCGCTTCCCGGAAGCGCAAGCGGTCGTGCATGCCCAACTAGATGCCGTCATTGGACCTGATTCCCGTGCGTGTCTGCGATTTCGGTCCTATCCGGGTGGATGAAACTTCATTTTTGGCACGATAGCGCCGACGTTTGCGGAGTGGGGGTCGCTCACGGAACTTCAGGCGTTTGTGCTTGAAGCCTTGCGATGGAGACCGGTCAACCCGTTCGGTGAGTAATTTATCTGTACCTCTGTGTACGGCGAACTCACCGGCGGCGCAGGCGCACCCCGCCGAGCTTCCAAAGATGTCTATTGGGTATGTGCACCCGTGTATGCGGTGGGATCATCGTGTTCAGGGTTCTTTAGAATGGCTATTGTATTCCTGCGGGTGCAACCGTGTTCGGAAACCACTGGTAAGTTGAGCATGCCTGCGTATGATCGACAGACGGACGGTCCGTGTGACAGGTCGATTGCGCGTGACCCCGAGGTGTTCCCCGATCCAGAAACCTTCAACCCGAAGCGTTGGATAGGACCCAACGGGGGTATCAACCAGGAGCTCAAAGCGTATTCGTTTGGGTTCGGACGGCGAACATGCGTCGGATCGAGCCTTGCCATTCGGTAAGTGTGTGCCTCCTCCTTTCGGAGCGTCGCCCTTCATCTGCGTCTTTCAGCTCGCTCTACATCGCGTCCGCGACCGTGTTTTGGGCGTTCCGCATCGCAGAGGATCCCAAGCGACCGATCGACGATACGGCGTTCGTGCCTGGGATCGTGTCACACCAAAAGCCGTTTAGTTTGGTGTTTGAGCCGAGGAAGGATGTGTCCTATCTGCGTGAGGTGATGAGTCTCGGCCGGGTGGGTTGATGGCGAGTTGGTCTTGGATGATTGATCATATGTCAGGACGTCTGGCCGGGTATGCTGACAGCAAGTTGGTGTTCGACCATCAGTTACGTGAGCTGTCCAGATACACAGGACTAGATATTTTGACATGAATCAGATATCTGTAAAATTTTTGTGCGCTCTGTGCTGTCAAAGGTCTCCTGGTAATCAATGGTATGATGTTTGAGTCAAGCAATGATGTTGCAAGGTGATGGTTTTTGGTTGAATGGGTTAACGGCAAGATATTCCATGCGACTGGGAGGCACACGTCAAAAATCACGCGACCCCACACCTAACAAGTGACTGATCAGGAACAAATGACATTCTCGCCAACCTTCTATCCCCGGGAGCCCGCTAAGAGATACAAATCAAGAACGAAATTCCCCATCTATCCCACTTACGACACCTGCCACCTCTTGCCCTTGCAACTGATTGACCCGGGGTTGATCTGCCTCTCCTTCATGGTACCATGCAATGACTCGAAATGCATGCTCAGCAGCACGTCTTCCATGCAGCCTGAGGACCAAAAAAACCGAAAACTTCAAGCCAAATAGACTGCTTTTCCCCTTGAAAGGACGGAATGTGAGCCAAGACCGAAACTGCAGAATCGCGTAGAACGCAGTTGCGGCGAATCTATAACAGTTCATCCTGTAGTACATCATCAGTTTTGATCGTCTAGTGACGATTGAAACATACTCGGTCGCCGAGTATCGTGGCCCCAAAGCTCTTGAAGTGAGGACAATGAGGCGTAAGATCTCTCGGAGCGGTGGACAATCTGCTGGAATCCATGCGACCCACTGCAACCGCAACTTGAAGCGGGTTGTATCTCCACGTTCAGGAAGGAAGATGATTTCATCGACTGCGTCACCACCCATTGTCGTTCCTATGACATCTCGCTGGGTAATAATTGTCCGGGTAACTCTAGAGTCGGAATGTCGAAAATGTGTCTGAATTCGGAATATGTGGGAACCTACTTTGTGTTTACGTTGTAGACTTGTATGCGCAAGTACTCATGTTGGTAATTGGCAAGGAAATTCTTGACGTGCTCCACTTTGCAAACAACGAAATCCGATAGGTTGACTGGGGATCCAGATTTGGTGAGTTCGCTTTCCCAGTGCTGTGCAAGTGTCGGGATTGTTGTCACTGTGTGCGGATAAATGAGTGGTATATCAGTCGGTAAGTTGTAGGGAATCGCGGGATTTCTCCATGGAAGCGATGGGGGGGCCCCGCCAACCTACAGTTGAAATGAAATTAGGTAGATATGTAAGTGACGTGTTAGATGTTACTGGTGTGATCAACTGACGTTGGAAGAAGACGGTTCTGCTACCTGTTCTTGAATTCTGAGTGTTGCTTCCTGTGAATGGGATTAGGGGATCAGACGCATTAGACAGCATTAAGACTCACTGAACCAAAGATTGTCGGCCCTGATGTGGATGTGGCCAGTACCCACCCACTTAAGGACTCAGCCACATGAACTCTGGCTGTAGACTGAGAGGAGAAATAAGAGATGTATGCAAGCAGCAATGAGCATCTCACTTGTTGCCCGCCTGCAGTTCTTCTGGTGCATGGTTGAAACTAGTGAGGTAAGATGTTGTAATCATTTTGTTAGTGTCGAGGAACTCACATGTGCTTCCTCAGCAGCACCTATGATCTGCAGGTATTGTGGTGGGGGAGAATATGGTGGTGGAGGGGAAGGTAAGCTTCCGTCAGCCCAGTATTCCATCACTGAGGAGGCTGGCATGGTGGGTGGAATTCAATGGGGTTCTGATTATGTATGATATTGAAGCACATACGATAGGGGTTGCTAGCGCTTCACAAAGGGGTAGAAGAGTTTCCTTACTCAAATAGAACAGGGTAAAAGTCTGGATTCAAGAATAAAGAAAAGCTGGGGTTACAGGATGATAGCTTTTAAGTACTCTACGGTCCCAATATTACCAGGGCCCCTTCATAGTCTGTCGGCCGATGAGTGGTTGAGCTTGCTAGCTCTTTTGGTGTGGACCTGCCATGCTACCATCTTGATGGTTGCCGCCTTTCATCCCCCCCTTCAGCGAGAGGCCCGCCCTTGCTTCTTCGTCAGCTCATTGCCACTTACTCCGCCGCCGCCTCGACTCCCTCGCCTGCCACGTGACCAGCGGAAGCCACCACAACTTCAATTACTCCGCTCGCTCCGTCTTCGCTCGCCACCCGCCTGTTTCCTGTTTAGGCCCAATGCCGACGCAGCCGCCACCACACTTGCCTTCACCTCCACATTGATCACCACCGCCCTGCCTAGCCTTCATTTGCGCCGCGCCACGCTCTCACTCTGGCCTGCTGCACGCACCAATGCGATGGCGACAATAGTGTCGGCACATCCTCGCCCTTCCCTTGGTAGTTGGTACGTCCTGTCCACTACCATCGACTTGACGACAACGACAGCATGACGGTCACGATGGCGCAACTGTCGTATTGCCATCGTTGTTGCATCTCAACCAGGAAGATGACAAGGTGCCACAATGGCTTGCGCATTACCCACGCAATGAAGACGGTGAGGTGAGGGCACACCACGACGATGCCTACCCCCACTGAGAACACAAGACGGCGTGTCCACGACGACGTCAGCGATGGTACGCAACGGCGCGCCCACCTCCACAGCGCCGACGACGACTGCGGGGACGTGGCAAAGCGCACCACAGCGCCAACGTCTGCGGCGACATGGAAAAATAGCGCGCGGCCACGACGACGACGGCGACGGCGGGGGAGAGGACACAACGGCGCACCCACTGACCCCACCCCAACGACAATTACGAGCCGAGGGGGCGAAAGAGGACACAGCGGCGCGTCTGCTCCCACCATGACGACGAGAACGCGAACGGGGGGGCTGGCGCGTCTACCCCCACCTTCCTTAACAACGAGGACGCGGGCGAGGGGGGGCGACGGCACACCACCACGGCGCCGACGACGAGGGGCAGGACGAGGGGGTGTGGGTGCACCAACCACGACAACGGCAGCGCGACGGCGCGGGCGAGGGGGCGTGACGGCACATCACCACCACGGCGCCGACGACGAGGAGCAGGACGAAGGGGTGCGGGTACACCAACCACGACGACGGCGGCGCAATGGCGCGTCTACCCCCGCTATGACGACGAGGAGCGGGACGAGGGGGCGCAGGCACGCCACGACGACGGGG
>JBBPTV010000738.1:0-15892 GCA_038094275.1 Tubosaeta brunneosetosa | reverse complement strand
CCTATTTTCGCCTATTTTGTTCCGGACTTGTCCGGAGTTTAGCGAGCGCGTATCCTCGTCACTATTTAACCCTTCCGACTTCTTCGTCTCACCTCAGTTGTGCTCAGTACTAGTGGCACATTCTGAGTTGGGCATTATTGCCCTTTATTTAGATACTTTGACAGTGGGGCACCTGGCCTGCTCGGAGATGTGGTTGAGATCGCAGTATACGTGGAAGACGAGGAGGCCATTCCCGTAGGTCTCCTTCGTTTTGTCCCCCCACGAGGCCTCCTTGACGTCGAGGATTCTGACTGATTGGGCACTGGAGGCGGTCACCGGGGGGAAGTCTGGGGACTGGTGCTGGACCTGTGGTGCTGGGGTCCACAGCCGGAGGCGCTCACCTGCTTTGCAGTGGGGGCGAAGAGGAGAGGGGGCTGGCGTCAGGTCAGGGTGGTATGGACGTGGGGGGGGAGTTCCACCGGAGATGAGGGTTTCTGATGACGAAGTGGCGGGGGTGAGCGGGGAGTCGAAGCGGGGGAATGGGAGGTACTTAGAATTGGAGGGCTTGGGTGATGAGGAGGTGTTCCTCGTGCTCCTCGACCCCTGTGAAACTATTGGGCTCGAGAGAGCCCTGGCTGACCTCGGGTTCTCGGGCTCCGGGAGGGGCATGGCTTGGTGAGGTGGGGGGAGTGGCCCCACTGCCGACGTTGCTGAGGAATGGGAGAAGGTGGGAGGGGATGGGAATTCGGGGGAGGAGTAGCGCAGATGAAGCATGGAAGCCTCGGGAGGGGCGGTCGGCAGGGTTGGCGCTGGTGGGGACATATCTGATGTGGATGGAGCGGATGCGATTGGCTTCAAGGAGGAAATCATGTACTTGTCAAAAGATGCGGTTGGTCTCGAGGTTGCGGTGACGTCCGTTGCGCCACCCTTGTACGACGCCCATGTTGTCACCGTAGACGATGACGTGTGTGTTGGGGGGACCTTCGATGGCATCGATGGTTCGAACAAGAAGCTCGAATCCCACGGCTTCAGCCCAGCTGATGTCCCGTTTGACTCCCCGGGCCTCCTGCCAGTCTGGGTGGAGAGACCAGGCTCGCCATCTGTTGCCGATGGTGATTCCAATGCCCACGGAAGAGCTGGCATCGAAGAAGGTGCTGATGTCGAGGAAGAGGGGGGGAGGAAGAATGGGGCGGATGGTATCGCCATGCTGCAGCCGCGCGGTCCACCACGTGAGTTCTCTGGCTACGATTTTCGGGGGGCGATAGGGCATAAATGGGTTGCCTTGGCAGAGGCGCAGCATGCGCTCTAGGCCCAAGAGGTATGCACGACCTCGTGGGATTACGGTGCAGGTGTGGAGGAGTTTCCCGTAGAGGGACTCAACATCACTGAGGGTGTGAGTGCGGCGCGCGAACCATTCTTCGATGGCTGCTAAGTACTTGGTTACTTTTTGGGGGGCTAACGCAACTGTTCGAGCCTCGAGGTCCCAAAGGAGCCCGATGTAAATAGTGGAGGTGCTAAAGGGTTGATCCTTGGATCGTTCCCAAGGGATCCCTAGCTGATCTGAGATCATGTCAATATCTTCGAACGCATATGTAAACTGAGTGTCATGCAGGGATCGAGGGGTGCTACGTGAAAAATCTCGGATGGAAAAACTACAGTCTTCACTGTACTCCTCGGTGCTGTCATCTGAGAGCGTATGGCCTGCATACCATAGGCGGCTGCCTGACTGCTTTACACCCTTATTGTTTCTGATGGAACAAGACCAGGAGGCTCGAGCTGAATTGTAGGAAGGGAGGTGCTCCGACTGGATGCGGAAGAAGATGTGATCATCTACCCATTTGTCCAGGGGCCCTATACCCTGCGCACGGAAGATTTCCACCCCTGCATCTGCTACTCGGCCATAAATGCCTGCTGCCGGAGTGGCTCCAAATGCAAGGCAGGTGTCAACCATGAATTCATCTGCCCCGATGCGAACAACACCTGCTGGCCACTGTGAGGGGTGGAGGGGGATGGTGCGGTAGGCCTCTGCTACATCTCTGGTTGCTGCTTCAGAGCCTTGGGGGAGGCGAGAGATTAGAAGGTAAATGATGGAGAACTTTCCCCACGTAGCGGGAAAATTCTCGGAATTAATGTGGGAGTTGATTGAGGGGTTAGGGTACCTGATGGAGGGGGAAATGGGGAACGAGAAGTTCTGAACGAGCCTGAACTTGCCAGGTTTGCCAGGCTTGGGAACAATAGAAATCGGGGAGGATTGGAAAGGACCAATGGAAGCGATGAGCTGAGCTTCCGAGAACGGGCCTATGTAGCGGCCTTTGGAGGTTTCGTTGGTCAGTATTTTCATGAACTCCGACATGTACATTGAAACAGAATCTTTATTAGGAGGGGACTGGGTGGTAGCTATCATAGGGAAGTCTACAAGGAAGCCGTTCCGGAAGCCAGACGGGATATCTATGAAACGAAGGAAAAGGTTGGCACTACACAGGGCCTTCTCCCATGCTTGCGGGTTGTAGGGAGTCTGCGGAAAGAGGGTTCTCTGCGCGAGGGCAGCGCTGGGCTCCATGGGTTTTTGCTCCACAGCCAGAGCAGATGTGGAGAGCCCGGTGGGGTTCTGTGCACCCGCTAGACTTCTGCCACTTGGAACAGAGCTGCTTGCCAGATTTGGAGAATAGGTTGTAGCCGATGCGCTGGGCGAACGTGTCGAACTTGTTGTCCCATGTGCGTGCAGCCGCGCACTCGGCGACCTTGTGCTTGTGTCGGCCAAGGCAGACAGCACAGATAGAGAGGATAGTGGCGACTGCCTGGTTAAGGAGCTGCTGTTGCTGAGGGTTTGGGGCTCGAAAGGACCGGATCTTCTTGGCCGAAGATGGGGGTTCGGTTGTGGGGGAATTAGGGCGCTTGCCACTGCCAGAAGGGCGCGCGACATCAGCAAATCACGAAGTACCTGTGCAGTGCTGTACAGGTTGTCACAGGTGTGACAGTGTTACACCAAGGTCCCCCCCTGTGCAACTTAGTCACAGTGTCACCACAGAGTCACAGGGCTGTACCAGGCGACGTGTGGCTGTACAGCGCGCCGAAACTGTAGAGCCTGTGACGCCCGTAGTTTACTGTAAGACATCTGTAGTACGATGTCATCAGTTTTTTTTTTTTTCCAGTTCACTGTACTAATTGTACACAAATCAAATTATATTAAATGCGTAGCTACTACATGAAATCGTATGTACATGCATATGGCGAGCGCGCGCACCATTTGCAAGCCCTCGCCCTCCCTACACCCATCGTCGTTCCAGTGCCTCCGCGCTCTCGTTTTCAGTGCGGGGGTCATGGTGGTGGGTGCGCTGCATCCCCGCCACTCCATTTCGTGGTGGTGGGCGCTGTCACCCCCGCCGATGTTGGGTTGGATGCTCCATTGCGCTGCCTCGCCCTTGTCGCCATCGGCATTGGGGTGGTTGGCGTGCCGCTGCGTGCCTCGCCTATGCCATCGTCGTCGTGGGCGCACAGGTGGGTGGTGGTGGTAACTGCGCCGTTGCGCACGCCCTTGCCCTTGTCGCCGTCGGCATTTGGGTGGTGGGTGCGCCGTTGCGCGCCCTCGGCCATGCCGTCGTCGTCGTGGACACGCGGGTGGGGTGGTGGTAGTGACCGTGCCGTTGCGCTGCGTGACCCGGGTGGGTGCACCGTTGCGCGCCGTTGCCCTTGCCGTCGTTGTCGTGGACACGCAGGGGTGGTGGTGGTCGTGACCGCGCCGTTGCGCTGCGTGGCCCTTGCCCTCGTCGGTATTGTGGTGGTGGGTGTGCCATTGCGCGCCCTCGCCAATGCCGACGTCGTCGTGGGCATGCAAATGGGGTGGTGGTGATGGAGACCGCGCCGTTGCGCCGCCTCGCCCTTGTCCCCATCGGTACTGTGGTGGTGCGTGCGTGCAGATGGGGTGGTGGTGATGGCGACCGCGCCGTTGCGCCGCCACGCCTTTGCCGTCGTCGGTATTGTGGTGGTGGGTGCGCCGTTGCACGCCCTCACCCATGCCATCGTCGTCGTGGGCGAGCGGATGGGGTGGTGATGGGGACCGTGCCGTTGCGCCACCTCGCCCTTGTCGCCGTCGGTACTGTGGTGGTGGGTGCGCCGTTGCGCGCCCTCGCCCATGCCGTCGTCGTCGTGGGCGAGCGGATGGGGTGGTGATGGGGACCGTGCCGTTGCGCCACCTCGCCCTTGTCGCCGTCGGTACTGTGGTGGTGGGTGCGCCGTTGCGCGCCCTCGCCCATGCCATCGTCGTCGTAGGCGTGCGGGTGGGTGGTGATGGGGACCGTGCCGTTGCGCCGCCTCGCCCTTGTCGCCGTCGGTACTGTGGTGGTGGGTGCGCCGTTGCGCGCCCTCGCCCATGCCGTCGTCATCGTGGGCGTGCGGGTGCGGGTGGGGTGGTGGTGATGGCGATTGCGCCGTTGGGACGCCTCGCCCTTGCCGTCGTCGTGGGCGTGCGGATGGAGTGGTGGTGATGGGTGCCGCCGCCTCACCCTTGCCATCGTCGGTACTGTGGTGGTGGGTGCGCCGTTGCGCGCCCTCACCCATGCCGTCGTCGTCGCGGGCGAGTGGATGGGTGGTGGTGATGGCGGCCGTGCCGTTGCGCTGCGTCGCCCTTGCCGTCGTCGGTATCGAGGTGGTAGGTGTGCCGTTGCACGCCCTCGCCCATGCCGTCGTCGTCATGGGTATGTGGTCCCGGTAGTAGTGGGAGCGCCGTCGTCGCCGTCAGTGGTGATGGGTGCGCCGTTGCGTACCGTCGTCGTCGCCGGCGTGTGGTGGTGGTGGTAGTTGGCGCGCCATTGTCGTCGGCGCAATGGTGATTGGTGCGCCGTTGCACCCCCTCAGTCTCGTAGGCGCGGGCCGTGTCGTCGTCGGCGCAGTGATAGTGGGTGTGCCGTTGCGTACCCTTGTCCCCGCCGTCGTCGTCTTGGGTCATGGGCGCGTGGTGGTGGCGGTAGGTGCGCGGTCGTGCCAGCCCCGGCCTTGGCAGGTAGGCACGACGTGTCGTCGTCGTTGCAGTGGCGGTGGGTGCGCTGTTGCGTACCCTCGCCCTCACCGTCGTTGTGGTCGGGTGGGGGTGGTGGCAGGTACGCCGTCTCGCCTCTTGCTTCGGCGTGGTACGGTAGCGGTGTGCACAAGGGGAGGCGGCACGCGTGGGAGCGTTTGGAGCGCGGGAGGTGCGGTGACGGGTATCGGTTGATGGCGCTGGGATGGTGGAGCGCGTAGGCGGGATGCGACGGCTAAGCGATGAGGGAAGTTGGGAGCGGCGAGCGGCGACTCGCGGGTGTATAGTAATGGTAACGTAGTATGTAAGCGAAATAAATCCTAGTAAACGTCACGTGATTCGTTCGTGCAAAATCTCTAAGTCTACCTCTATTACGAATCTATTACTACCTTACATTAGCAATGTACCCTAGTTACTGTATGTAGCCTGTAGCGCTGTCGAGCTCTGTAGGGTTCTCGAACTCAGTAGCGATGTCAACTAGTGGCGCTGTGACGTGATGTGACATCTCGTGACACTGTGACATCACTGTACCCTACTGTAGCTATTCTACAGTTGTATTAGCTATGTATCCTAGTTACCTTGTAGCGCTGTCAAACCCAGTAGCGCTGTCAGCGGGTGGCGCTGTGACGTGACGTCACACCTTGTGACGCTGTGTCATCACTGTACCCTACTGTAACTACTCTACAGTTGTATTAGCTATGTATCCTAGTTACCTGTAGCGCTGTCAAACCCAGTAGCGCTGTCAGCGGGTGGCGCTGTGACGTGATGTCACACCTTGTGACACTGTGATGCGGCTGTACCATACCTGTAACTATGTGACTCTGTGACTCTGTTGGCATGCAATGATGTAACATGATGTAACATGCTGTCACTTGCTGTCAAATTGCCATAATTATTGTAATAATTATAAAATACTGTCCCAAAATTAGTGATTTGCTGATGGAACGAGTGGCCTGAGGGGCCTGCGGCGGGCTGGGCATTGAACTTGGCTGTCAGCTGCATGAGGGAGTCTAGCGCCTGCAAGATCGGCAGCAAGATGTGGCGTGCGTGAGCGAGCCAGTGGATGAGTGAGGGGGAGAAGAGTGGGGTTCGTGCGTATGGGACAAGCCAGTGGACGCCGCCGCCAGGTGTTGAGGTGACCCGTGCGTGTGGAAAGGACCAGTGGACGCGTGGGTGGGGGGATTACAAGGATCACGCAAGGGGTGAGGTGGGGTGACAACGTGAGCTGAGGTAGTGCGCACGTGGGGGGGGGGGGGGTGGTTACTTACCGATTGGATGGCTTTGTGTTGCTCGGTTGCTTGCTTGCGCTGGAGTTTGTAGAACGTATCCATGAGGAGTTGTTCGTTGATGATGGACAGGTCGTAGGGATTTGGGCCGGTGATGGTGGCATGCCAATAGCGCCGCTGGCGCCCTTGGTATGTGAGGAGGGCTCGCTGTTGCAATTCATCGCGGGAGTTGCGCCAGTCGTGCCGTTCAATGTTCCCCCAGAAGCGCCAATGCATGTCCATGTGCTCTTTAGTCCAGCCGTTGTCTCTCATGGCAGCTAACATGCGTATCGTGGATTGACCAAAGTGATCAAACGAAAGGTTTTCATCCTGAGTAACGTCTGACTTGTCGCGCGTAAAGATGGAGGGAATGATGGAGGCTTGGCCGTCGGCGTCCGAGATTAGAGCTAGGGATCTGTCGTTGGTGGCGAACGAGAGGGATGCGTCCGCTTGGTCAAGGCCCTCGTTAGTGAAGTACCACAACTCGCAGAACTGGTGGTTTTTTAATTTTCGGATAGCCACCAGAGACGGGAGGATGAGCTCGTTCGAGGAGACGGGGCGGTTGGGGATCGGGGCGAATTTCCCTTTGTTCTTCTTGCGTTCGTCCCTACGGATTTGCTCATCTTCCGCCTCTCGGGCGGCTCTGGCGTCGTCTTCCCTTAGTCTGGCGGCGTCTTGTGCCGCTGCTTCCTCGGCTATGCGCTCGTTCCAGGCGGCTATCACTTGGTTGTTGCGGACGGTCCACAGCGCCGCTAACATGCCTGCCGCTTGGTCGTCTGTGAGGCCCTGGTCTAGGAAGGGCTGTCGCTCTGCAGCGAACTGGGCTAGGGCGTAGTCGGGTGCTACTGCCTGGTTGGGGTCTTCCATGACTACCAGGGGCAGGGGGGAACCGTGCAAAGAGTCGGTGAGAGATCACAGAAAACAGAGAGCCATGAAACGGGGCGGAGAGAATGGAGTGACTGATAGAAGGAAGGGAGGTACTACGAGAGAGAAGGAACGTTGGGAAGCTAAAGCGAAAAGGAGAGTAGCGAGACTCAAAGCTGACTCTTGCGAGGTTCGCCTGCGCTGTTGCGAGTTGGCGAGAAGGAAGGAGGCTGCGCCACCTCGCTAACTCATGCACGGACTAAATTCTAGGAAGGTCACCTGACCAGCCTAGACTGACACCTTCAGACTAGACGGTCATCTTGTGGCTGGGCAGGCTTCAAGTGACCTTCGTCAGTGGAAGGTTGACGGACGAGAGGCCGATTCATCGACAATGAAAGCAAGCAGCAGCGTCTTCGCTGTCGTCACGTCGATGGATGGCCGATGGATAGTTAGTGGCGACTTCGGGAACAAGCTCATCGTATGGAACGCAATCACATACCAAAAAGCGATCGAAATTTCAGACCATACCAGATCCGTCTATACGGTTGACGTGTCAAGCGACTCCACGCGAGTCGCCTCTGGTTCTCATGATTCCGCACGGATTTTTGACATCGTTTCCGGTACCAGAGTCATCTCTCCTCTGCAGCACAACGGCCCTGTCACCGCCGTCAAGTTTTCTCCAGATGGCACTCGGATTGCCACTGCCACACACCTATGTCTAGCCGTTGGCGTCTATGACACTTTTTCTGGAAACAAACTCTTTGAAATTCCAGTCCAAGTTGGCAGCCGGGCACCTCTCACCCCACTTGCTTGGTCCTCTGACGGCCAACTGCTCTTTATCGCCACCTCAGGCAAGATCACCTCTTTTGATATATCTACATCATCTCGCTCAGAGTGGTTTGTTCACAAGGGGGACGAAAACGCTTCGCTAGCATCCCATGATCGATTCATCGTGTGTTCCGCAGGTTCCTCGGTATCGTTTTGGGACCGTACGTCACGTCGGCAAATTGGCAGGATCGTAAACCATCTTGAAGTAGTCAATTGTATCTCTATATCCCGTGACGGGAAGTACTTGGCGTGCGGGGGGGACAACGGAATCACAGTTCACGATCTTACTAGTTTCCTTCCCAAAATCTACTTCCGTAACTCTCGGCGTTCTAGGATTCCGCTCATGGAAGTGAGTGACACAGCGCTCAAGTCGTGGATGGAAGGAAACCCGACGGACACGGAGGCAATACTGTTGGAAGAAATTGCGCAGTGCGCCAATCCTAGCCACTACATGCTTGCATTAAGATCTCTAGTACGCTCACATCTAAGTGCGTGGGAAACAGCAATCGAGGACGCTAAATTGGTAGGTCATCCTGTTCTTTGATCCTTCCGCTGAGATACTCACCTGATTCTACAAAAAGTCCCTCGAAATTAAACAATCACCCATAGGTCACATTGCGAGGTCCCTCGCCCTCGTTGGTGCAGGCCAACAGGAGGTTGCGTTCGACGACTTTGATTTTGTCTTCCGTGATGGCGATCAGAGCGATAACGTGCTTCTCTTGGTCATCAAGGTGTGTGGCCAACTTGTTCTCTATTTACAATAGCCAAATTCATCACATCTAGTCTATTCTCGTGTTCTTATGCGGCAGACAGAAGCAAGCAGTATCACGACTTCTCGGTTTGATTACTGCTTCCGGCGAAGGCCGCTATTCCCAGGTAATGACTTCGACGGCGGATGACCATTGTTGATGTTGGTTCTAGGTCCTTGCGAACATGTACTTGAAACTAGGTGATTACGAGAACGCGGCGAAAACACTCAGGCATGTAACGAACCCTTCCATCCCACAAGTCTCTGATCCTTTGGTGACCATATCCGTCGTAAGTTTCTCTCACATAGTATCCTATGATATATAATAACTTTCTGGAAAGATTTTCAACTGGAACTTTGACAATCTGGAGGCCATCGCTTGGCAGCGTCAGTGTGAAGTCCTGTATACATCTGGACGCTTAAAGGAAGTCGGAGAAACACTTGAGACCATCGTGAGCCCGTTAGCGGAAGACGCAAAGGAGCTCACGCACGGTCGCATCCTCCAAGAAATAGTGACGCGTACCGGCCAGGTGACTCTTCTGATGTGGACGGGCAAAGCATCCTCGTGCAACAGCTGTCTTCCGAGTTCTCCCACTGTCTATAGCCAGTCCCCGTTTGTACCTTCATGTCCCGAAGGTGAAGAACTGAGGCGGCGCGCGGACGAGTTGCGGGCTGTCATCCCACTCACTCATGCTCTCGTGATCTACGGTCGGGTCACCCGCCTTCAGCCGGTACGATTTGCGCACTTTAGGCTTCATCTCCCGTGTATCGTATTCAGCGTGACAAACCTCAAGAGAGAACAAGAGAACGCGTACCGTGCTGAGACAATTGGGCTAGGGGATGTTCAATTCACTACAACAGACTCGCTTCCGCTGAAGGAAGTCCAGAAACTGGTATTTGCTGACCTACGGATCCATGGCTTCCAACAGCCCGTAGTTGACGCAGAGGCAAACTTGGAGCAAACGACTGGTGCAGCTACAGATCTCACGATGGCCCGCGCCCCGATCATAGAGGAAGTTCCGTCGACTCCGTCAGACACGTATACGCGAGCGCTAGAGCTGATGGTTCGCTTGGGACAGCCTTTTAGCGTATTGTTGCTCCTGCGGCAGCCAGACGGCTCTTACAAACGAGTTGCGACAGACCACGAGATCGTCATTCATGGGATGGGAAACAACATTCCCGAGGATATCCACGTAAAGGTGCTGGAGATATTGTGATAACTCCACGGATCATTTGACTGCATGCTTTGCGTACATATTCATCGACCGTGACAATCGTTCTCGAGTGTCTTGACCCCGCTTTGTCCATGTTCTCACTTGTATTAATCTTTGTGGATTTATGCCTCCCCAGATGCTATGCCACGTATGCTGCAGTAGATACCTATCGGGTTTACTTCCAATCCGTTTCAGCGATCTTTGTGCTGACGGTTGGGCCGAAAGAGAGCTCGTGTATGGTGTCAGGGGTCCTGGCATGGTAAGCACCCGCCCGCACGCCTTCCGTGTTCCCTTGCTCGCTCTCCAGGGCTTGTCTCTGGCCCTGACCCCTCCAACGATAAAACTCTTAATATCCAGCAATCGTCGCCTTTGCAACATCATTGACACTCTAGTAACGACAAACGACATGATGTGCGTTCTCCTTCCTTGTACATACTGGATCTCATGGTACCGTGTAAGTCTCATTCTGCATGGATTTCACTACCTTATGATGATGGTAGCTGAAGCGAACAAATCTTCACGCTGTGGAAAAAAACCTTCCTGTTTTCGTCACGCGGCACGGGCAAACGTTCCCACTTTCTTCTCGTCCGCACCCTTCTGAAAATGGCGACGCACGACAATGACGATGCATAAGAATGGGGTGACGTGACGGCTCCTCCAAGGACGACGCGCAAAGGCGGGACGACGCAGTGGACCAGCGCAACGCAACGCCGAACGATGACGTGTAGGAGGGACAGCGATGCCTCCACATGTTCGCCACGACGACGATGAGGGTGACATCATGACGCGAGTCCATCCCTCTACCACAGCTACGTGAAGCCTCCCTGTGCCCATGACAAGGACCGCGCCAACGCATGCTCGTCGCCGCCACGATGACGAGGGGGGACGGTAGCGCCAGTGCATGCTCACCACCACCGCGACGATAACGAGGGCGAGGGCGAGGGCGATCCAGGTATGTGTGCCTATCACCACCACACTGTCAAGGCAGCATGGCCGACGCCAGGGCGTGTTCGCCACTACGGCAAGAGAGGCAAGGCCGACGCAAGTACGTGCAACGGCTCCGCCGCCACCAAAACGATGAAGATGAGGGCGACGGGGCGCAACAGCGCACCTACCATACTCCGTGACGATGATATCAACAAGGGGGAGCAACGGCACGCCAACCCACCATGATGACATGGACAGCGACAAGGGCAAGGCAGCAGCGTCATGCCTCCCCACCATAACGACGAGAGCGGCGGCGGCACGAGTCACGATGACACCCTACCACTGCTACGGGAGTGAGGGAGGGGGAGGGAGGTGACGTCACAACGGCCGGCCACAACCACCGGGTGAGGGCATGCAACGACTCAACCAGCTTCAAACACAAGTAGATCATCATTTCTGGCACATAGAGTGCTACTTTGTAAACAAGGTTCCTGCCCAAGATGTCGCCCATGCTACTAGTAGTTAGCCGGCTCGTTTATGTAAACGTTACGTTCATGACCGACTCGCACCAACATGTCAACATTCAAGAAACACGAAATTTCTGGTCTGAGTGGGTTGGAACTTGATCTCGTGCTCAAACAACTTCGGGATCTCCGTTCGTCTATGATCATGGAAGAGGTCCCAGAGTCCCATGTCACGCCAGGAGTCGATACATTCTCGGACAAGCTTGACGACATGATCGCCACACTCAAATCGCGAGTCTTGAACAACCCACGTGTATGGCCATTATTTTCTTACCTTGTTGTTGTAAATTCCTCACTTCCCTTAGTTGCTTTCGTTCTCGGCCGCTGACTACAAAGCGTTGGAAAGGTTCAACATCGTCCGAAAGGGGCTGCTCTACCCGCATCCACTGGCTAAACTTCGCGATGCAATTAATGCTTCTCGGACTGTTGGCTCTGACAAGCTATGGTCAAACGACAGAATGTATGACCATCTCTCCTTCCTCACCAACTCCTTCACGAATAAGGTTTGTTTCCATCCCCTCATGTCCAGCAGTTGATGACGGTCAAAGAACAAAACCTCTTCTCGAACAATCATCGACACCTTCTTCTTCAGATCGACTGCCATGATTCCGTCTCCTCGGAAGGCGATAGTGATGCTTGAGAACGAGGTTACTGCTATCCAATTGAGGACGTCGCAGCCGGACACAATCTCAGGGGTAATTGACTACACAGCTATCGTCGCAGACTCGGGTATCGCGAGTGCGTTTTCATCTTACCCTCATGCCCCTACGTCGCGTGACATAGTACGCAGAGAACTACATCCACATTCCGCCAACAATAAGCCAATCCTATGGCGATGAAATGGTTGCCTTTGTCGCAGCCGAGGCCAAGGCCACCACTCTCCCCATGCCCTTCGAAGAGCATCTCCCTCCACTCCTGCTTCAACTCGTTGCATGCGCAAAACATCTCAAGTTTGTCATATCTTTCTGCCCCTCTCGTACTGCTCATGTATCGTGCGCAGGAAACCGCATATACGGGGTGCTCTCACTACAGGTTTCAAGTGGCACTTTGTCGTATTAGATCTTGACTTGGACGGTAACGGTGCGGAGTACTGGGTCTCCCGGCCGATCCAGTGGCACGCCAAGGAAGCTCCGGACTCCACCGAAAACATTATTGAACAAACCTCTGACGCGTCTGATCCCGCTCTCATCGCTGGTATCCTTTCGTCGTGGGTGAGTGTTCTTGACTAGGGTCTAAGACGGAAGTTGGTATTTAATATTATCAGATTCCAGAAAGCTTTACAGAGTTCCATGGTGATGAGTGGTTTTTCCAGCGACCCGGAGGAGGAGGGGTGTGATTATACTGAAGAGGGCGCCATGGATACCGTTGCGCTCTCGAGGGTTGAGTTGAGTCTACGGATGGGTCAGGCCTGATCTTCCAATCATAGACCTCTTTAATTCATTCCGTTCCCAGATTTGTGCACGTATTGAACCATATTGAGAGCGACGGCACCAGGGTTGAGTTGTGAGCCGCCCGCAAACTCGTAGTCTGTTGTGCGAGAGGGCACGTGCAGTGTCGGAGGTCCTGGCGTGGTAGTAGCCGTACCTAATCGACTCATCCACTACTTGCACACCTTCGTTACCTGCTTGCTCTCTAGGGTGTGTCTCAAGGCCATAGCCCCTCCATCTTTCATCGACGGGTTGCCTCATTCGCCCATCTCATACTAGTAGCGGGCTGGTCACCGGACGACTCGTAGTCCAGTGCCTGCGTCGCTGCGTGGCGCACTGGTACAACACTGGTACGATACTTACTGGCATCTTCGGACCAGGCAAACTCCGCGTTCTATTTTTTGTCCAGCGATAGAGCGCATATGTATACATCGTCTGTGCTCGTATCGAGCTCTTCAACAACACTGTTTTGTGCTTCTTCACTCCGTGATCGTATCTGATGAATCCTATTACTCAGACCCCACGCACTCGCTCTTGAGTCGCCCGCCCATTAGTCCACTTCCCGTTCGTGAAGAGAATCGCTGTCAACGTATCTCCGTCTCTCTGCTTCGATTGCCCTCTTTTGATCACGAACCTCAAATCTATCGTGAAGGCTACCGGAACCTCCCGCAGGAGCAAGTGGAGGCAACGCACAGGGAGTTCAGAAGCTGAGAGTATCAGAAAACGCAATACACCCTCGAAACCATCACTATATGTCGACTGGATCTGCCTTGTTTCATCCTTTCCTATTATTCACTTTCCTTTGGCCTGTTTTACTTCTTCCAACTCTGGGTTCGCTGATGCTCTGGAGGTATCTTCAGTGATCCTCATTGGTCGTGGGCATACTGAAATGCTTCAAGTGGTTGAACAGCCACTTCACAGCATGATAGTAATCTCAGCGGGCGTTGCCAGTTGTGAGCGGCGCTTTCTCACATCTTATGGACGGAGAGCCCAGCTGAGCCATCACTTCTTCATCGAATCGCGGTAGGGAAAGAGCGCTCGGGGTGGTACGTCCAGCAAGTGACCCCGTTCAAGCAGGATGACAGGAAAGTCTGTAGTCACGACATCTTGCGAACAAGTCCTATAGACGAGTACAGACTTCCAAGTAGTAGTTTCGCAGGAACCCAATTCTTGAGCTGAAATTTCTCGGCGTGAAAGAGATATCCTACCTCGCACTGATATTCTAGCATGGAAAGACAAACGCAGTCAAAAGAACGCAGCATTCCCCAGTTCACCAAGAAAGAGTGTAAGCATAAGATGTCAGTAGCTGGGATCGTCAAATGAAGGATTGAATCACTGCCAGTTTGGATACAGTGTGACTTACCACGCCGCAATTTGTTGTAAGTAGGATTAGTGCTGTGCCACCCCATTTTGCGACTCCCACGACGGGTTGTCTATGCTAGGTATGACGGGTGCCGCCGTTCTGGAAAATTGACGTTTGTCACACATGATACAGATCCAAACGCAATCGAAATCTCACTTCATGACGGCAGAACGCAGAGTGTTGCCTTCAGACCAGATGGTCGCGTCGTTGGCGCGCAGTCTTCGGGTGACCTTCGTCAATGGAAGGTTGACGGACGAGAGGTCGATTCATCAGCAATGAAGGCAAGCGGCAATGTCTACGCTGTCGCTACATCGATGGATGGCCGATGGATAGTCAGCGGCGACCTTGGGAATAGGGTCATCGTCTGGAACGCAGTCACGTACCAAAAGGTGACCGAAATTCGGGGTCATATCGACTTTGTCTATACGGTCGACATTTCAGCGACTCCATGCGAGTCGCCGCTGGTTCTCAGGGTTCTGTTCAGATTTTTAACATCATTTCTGGTGCCAGGGTCATCTCCCCTCTGCCGCACAACGACACTGTTACTGCCGTCAAGTTTTCTCCAGACGGCAGTCAGATCGCCACTACCACATTTCAACATGTAGCCGTTGGTGTCTATGACACTTTTTCTGGAAATAAAGTCTTCGAAATCCCGGTCCAAGGCAGCTGCTGTGTAACACTCACCCCGCTTGCTTGGTCCTCCGATGGCCGACTGCTCTTTATCGCCACGTCAGGCAAAATCATCTATTTTGATGTATCAACATCATCTCGCTCAGAGTGGCTTGTCCACAATGAGAGCGGAAATACCTCGATTGTAACTCATGGTCGATTCATCGCGTGTTCCGCAGGCTCCTCGATATCGTTTTGGGACTATACATCACGCCAGCAGATTGGCAGTACCATTGACCATACTGAAGCTGTCAACTGTATCTCAGTATCCTACGACGGGAAGTACCTCGCATGCGGAAGGGAAAACGGAATCACAGTTCACGATCTTAGTGGGTTTCCCCGAATTTACTCCCATAATTCTCGGCATACCATGATTCCACTCGTGGAAGTGAGTGACACAGTGCTCAAGTCGTGGATGGAAGGAAACCCGACGAACACGGAGGCAATCTTGTTGGAAGAAATCGCGCAATGCACCAATCCTAGCCATTACGATCTTGCACTGAGATCTCTAGTACGCTCACATCTATGCGCATGGGAAACAGCCGTCGAGGACGCTAAATTGGTAGATCTTCCTATTCTTTAATCCTTCCGCTGGCATGCTCACCTGATTCTGCGAACAGTCCCTCGAAATCAAGCAATCACACATAGGTTACATTGCAAGGTCCCTCGCTCTCGTTGGTGCAGGCCAGCAGGAAGCTGCGCTCGACGACTTTGATTTTGTGTTCCGCGATGGCGATCAGAGTGTTAGCGTGCTTCTCTTGGTCATCAAGGTGTGTAGTTGACTTGTTCCCTATTTACTTCTGCCAAATCTCATACCGCCTAGTCTATTCTCGTGTTCTTGTGCGGCAGACGTAAGCAAGCAGTATCACGACTTCTCGGCTTGATTACTGCTTCCGGCGAAAGACGCTATTCCCAGGTAATGACTTTCGACAACGTATGACCGTTGTTGATGTTGGTTCTAGGTACTCGCGAACATGTACTTGAAACTAGGAGATTACGAGAACGCGGCGAAAACACTCAGGCATGCAACGAACCCTTCCACTCCACAAGTCTCTGATCCTTTGGTGACC
>JBBPTV010000737.1:0-15893 GCA_038094275.1 Tubosaeta brunneosetosa | reverse complement strand
GTCCATTTTGGCGCGTCGTTCGCTGGGTGATTCGCCGGCATACGCGGGTATGGCTGGAAGAGGTATGTCTGGAGTGAGTCGCGGATAAGCAGCGGGAACGAGATGGGTGCTGAGCCGGTAGACCCCATGAGCGGTAGTATGAAAGATGGACGCTCTGGGAGATGTGGGTAACACAGGCGTGTCTAGACGAGGATGCAGACCAATGGGGCCGAGTGGACGGGGATGCACCGAGGGCCATCCAGGCGGTGTGGGCGTGTATGGGATTGTGGAGGTCCTTGGCGTACTTGACATGGCGGTGCACCGCCGCTTGTTCAACCCAATCTTAGTAGTATGGACACACTCCAATTTTTGTCGCACACGCACAAGTCAAGGCTGGAGGCTCGATCCATCTACTCTGTTGGTCGTAAGTGGTTTATCAAGCCTCTTCGTCAAAGAGATGGCACATCACTTCTAACGTCTTACCTAGTCAGAAGTCTGACTGGCATAATACGAAGAGAATCTTTACCACTAGAAGAAAGTAAGTGGCCCGACTCGTTTTAAACGTCCTGACACGTCCTAATTGTCGCCGGAACTTTTAAGGCGATCTCAATCTCGAGCCAACATAGCACCCGCAAATATATAGCTGATCAGTCAGTCCGTCTGACGAACTAGTGCTTCTGTGCAAGTGGTGGGTACTTAAATTGGACGCCGTTTCGTTGATCAGTCATAGATGTTGTACTTCTCTACGCAAGAGGCTTGCTGGTTTATCAAGGATGCTATGGTTCAAAAAACCCTCTGAAGACCGAGAGCATGATCCTTTGCAGCGGTTTGTTTGCTTAATGGTCAGACCGTGACGTCGGTCATCACCGCTTTGTAGTATCTTGAATGCTACAGCTAATTATCTTGAATCATCTGGGACACGAAATAAGTTCGAGGATATGTCAGGTCTAACGATACAAGTCCATATGTGACAAATAAACTAGGTAATGACACGCATGCACATCAGCATCCATAATGTGGCCCTGGCCATGTCGCTGCACCTAGTCCATGACCGGGAAAATGTGGGCATCTGGAAACCCGTTCTCTCTGATGCGCCGCAAGAGCCAGAAGAACGGCGTTGCATAAGTGATGTCTGAGAGCTCTACACTACCAGCACGCCCGGTGAGGAGGCCACCGATACGTCCACGGCCGTCAGCGATGATAGAGCCCGAATCGCCAGGTTCGGAGAAGGCGGACTTGGTGCCATAGGGGAGGATAGCCCACTCCATTGATGTCCGATGAGTGCCATTGTTATAATATTCGCGGACAAGGGAGAAGACGCCGTTAGCACGGCCCACAGTGACACCCGTGGCACTGCCATTCTTTACAACCGGCAGGCATGGTTCACCCTTGCTGTCGAGTATATCCGGGTTGTGCATCTGGTCCTCCTCTATGACACCCTGAAGCTCGAGGAAGTGTTCGTCCAGATGCTCAGAGGGCCAGGCGTCGGTTCGGAGGTGCAACTTCCGTACGAGCTCGAATGCAACATCTGTGCCTGGATAGAACCGTAGGTCATATGACCTTGATGAGATTGTAAATGAACGGAGGTCTATCACGTTGCCCATAAAGGCTTGCTTGAACCTGGATCGGTCGAGCTCAACAATGGCATAGTCCTCTGTGAAACCTTCTGGACCAGCACCGAGTGTGAGAGGAGGTGAGCGGACGACGTAGCCAATGACACGCTTGTACAGGCGCCAGTCAATCTTGACCTCCTCACGGAACTTTTTGAGGATTAGAACCGCCTCGTTCTCCTCGTCCAACGACTGACCCTCCTGCTCCTCCGTAATCTTCATTACACCGCTCTCATGCTCGCCAGCCTCCCCTTTCTGTAACTTCTCAATCTGCCGGCTGCAGAAATTGACCATTCCACTGCAACTTTCAATCTCTCGATCGATGGATTTGTAGAGGTTGTCAAATGCAATCCTACCAAGGAAGAGGACATAGTGACGAAGCACACTTGTGTTTGTGCGCACGTAGTCGACATTGGGCCCCTCATTCGGCGGGAAGAGGATATGACGAGCCGTGAGGAGCAGGAGCTTGTTACTGTCTCCGCCCGCGGCGAGAAAGAGACCCCCGGTACCCTCAATATGTGTTGTGTCCAAGGAAGCGATGGAGAGCCCGAGCGCGGGAGTCAGAGGACGGCGAATGTTGACGGTGGGGTCAGATTCGGAAACGTTGGGTTTTAGGAGACTTGGACCAGTCGACCGGGTGTAGATGGACTCCCGGAACTCGACCTCAACATCAGTGATGTCATACTCCTTGAGAAGGTTCAGGCAGCTGTGTGCTGCAGTGTGGGCATCCTTGCCAGAGAGTGTCTCAGGAGCGACGCCAATCCAAAGGACAACAGGACCGACTGTCGCTTCCTCTATATCCCAGATAAAGCGAACAACATCTATGGTCGTCCACAAGACCCCCACGGAGTCTATGCAGTCGCAAACCTTTGGACCCAACTCCTTCCAGAGAGTGTTGAGCTTGTGTCCGAATACAGGGCGGAGCTCCCTCCCCACGGGGTGGCAATCGCACACCATCTGTGGTGGACCAGTCCCTGTGCGGAAAACTAATCCGGGGCGAGAAGGCAGGCCAACGTAGTATGATGCTGCCTCCTCCTTGGAGACAGAATAAGGCTGTAGTGGGGGGGAAGCACTGGGTGCAACCCAACCGTCTCGGTTGAAAAATTCATAGTAAGCTGCTGCACGACTCAAAGGATATGAGAATCGAAAGTCTTGGTAGTCTGCAGAGCTCACCTCATAACTTGCTAGCCCCTATAGTGGTACTGCGCCCTTAGATTTATACACAGCAGCAATCTATTGATTAGGTTATGTGCAGCACACCGTTCTGAGTCATCATCGCATACCGTGTATACAGGCCTGGGAGTTGCCGCTCCAGTGTCCGATGATTCCTTGCCAATATATCGATACAGACTCATGATTAACAATATTCAATAATCTTACTCAGGTGCTAGTAGGGAACAAGGCTATATATGCATGCATGTCTCACAAGCTCACTGACGCTCTGGACGTTGTTCTGGACCCTGGTCGATGTCTCGGTAGGTAGTTCATGACAGAACGATCGTTCTTCCCCGAAAGAGTTCGATGCCAACCCATTTGCCCGGTGTGAAGGAGGTCGTACCACAGAAATGAACAACTCCCTTACCTGTTGATGTCTCTATGACAGCTTAACAACAGTCCAAGCAGATGCCAGTGGTGAGTCACTGCTATGGCAGAAGATGTCACATTTAGTGTCACATCTCGTGAGACCAACGGCTTGAGCTCGTGAGCGACAGCAAGTAACCAGCAGCAGCCTACGAGATGCACAACGGACATCATAGACACTGCAAGGCTGCGCGGCTTCTGTTCATTTGCTGAGATTTGACTTTATTGTTCGTTCAGGTGTCGATTCTCTCTCCTTGTAACCTTGTTGGGGTTCCGGCACGCGCTACGTTCTCCATCCCCATCTGCCATGACTACAAGAACATCACTGAATGATCGCCGGAGTGGGGCTACAACACCAAGTCCAGCCCGTGGCGATTCATACCTATCCAAGGTGTTGTTTATTTCCCTTGGAAGCCATCGTATGGCTGATGATGTCGCTCGATCTCAAGCTCCAGTCATCTGCAACCAAGAACCAAGCAAAGATCATTGAGCTCGAGATACGCAAATTGGAGGCAGAAGAAAGCAAGGAATTGCTTGGAATCGTACAGGTGACCTCCGTGTTCATTGACAGCTTTATGATTACGGAAATTGACCTGGCCATACCTGCCGCAACTCTATGTAGAGAGCGATGGCAACTCCACGAGCTGCTACTTCTTTTTCCAGCGAGTGGGGCTAAAAATAGATCTTATCAACACTGTCGTTGGACAACCGCCGCATGGACTTCCCGAGTCTCTTAACGGAGGTGTAACTATTTGCGAGGTAAGCATTCTGCGCACTGAGCGCTTCACTGCGATCCTTCCCTGACGTGACCTAACGTCATTCCTGAGCATTGGCCTCATCTTCCCTGAGATTGCTCCTGAAGAGAAACTCTCCTCAAGCATGAGTTCCGCAAAATTGAGTTTGTCAGCGACATCATGAGCGGCGGTTTAGAGCCTGATTGTGTAGTTCGATCATGTTGCCGAGACTTACGTTAGCGGGTTTAATCAAGATCTGGGTGAACGGGATATGCTCTCTCGTTTGACTTCGATCTTGGTGTGTTTGCCGCCATGATTGGTCTTCTCAAAACCTTTGTTGCAGCCACCTTGCGAGACGAAGACGTCGTTCTTGAAGCGGGCGGATACGATCCACAGCAGAAGCTTTTTGAACCTCTTCAAAAGCTTCTTGACCAATGCAAGAGTGCGAAAGTCCTCCAAGTCAGTATTTTTCCACGATTTCCCTCTTCCGATGATAAGCAGCTTATCGCATCGATACAGGAAACTTATGAAACACTTATTCGACGGCGATGAAAGCACACCTTGTCGGTCAAATAAAATTGCTAAGCAACGCCATCCTTGAACCTGTTAGCGTTGGTATCTCAGTAGGCCTGAGTCCTTTGTGCCTTGATAAAACTATCTGCTGACTGGCACACAGCTGGCACAATAGGTCATTCCTCACCTTAGCGATGCTCGAAGTGCCAAGCCCTCGTTCCAGCTCGCTGCAGTTCTTTTGTATGCGAAACAGATGTCAACCGTTGAGACAGATCTATGACCCGACACATCTTGCTCGGAGGCTGTCGGCGAGGCCATCGCACAGCTTGCGGGAGAATGCAACAAATTGTTGCCGGTCGTGCTTGAACCAGAGAGCGTTATCAAGAGTATGATTTGGTGTCGTTGGTCAGCTTAGCTTCTAAACATGTTCTACAGTCACGGGCACGCCGCCTTGGATCGTACGTATCGACGAAATCCGAGCGAGCACAGCGGTCAACGTTGAAGCCGAACGCAAAGCAGCGCAACTACAAGACGAGATTCAGGGCCTCGTTCGCAGTCTAAAGGCGAGAGATCAGACCATTCAGGAGTCAACTGTCAAAATCGAACTCATGGAACGCCGCATGGAGGCAAGCAAGAAACAATCGGATACCATCGTCGAGCTCGAAGTTGAACTCTCGAAAGCAAGAAAACAGGAGTGAGCGTACGGAGAGGCCATGGAGCAGCTGCAAGCTGATTTGGATGCCCTCGAGCAGGACAACGCCAAGCTCAAGACCATGGCTACGTCAGAGAGACAGGGTAGGTGTTCTTCTCCACTAGGCTTAACGGGGTCGATTGACCTTTATTCAACAGTTGCCGGCAGTCAACCCGTCGAGTCGGAGAATACGCCTATCGAAGGAAGCATCGAGACCTCTCACTTGCTGGAACAGGTACATTATGCGACAAAGCTTATAACGCAGATTCTCATCCACCAGTAGATTGATGCCCTCCGTGGCACGGTGAGGTTCCTGCGTACGGAAAACTCATATCTAGAGGGCCAGGACCTACTCAAGGAGGTCCGAGCGTCGCCACCCCTTTCAGAGCCGGCCCGCGTACCGCTGACGTTTCCTCTGGAGCTGTCGACGTTTTCAGATTCCGAAGAGTCCGAGACAGGCCTACCCGTCTTCACTCCCGACCTCGCCACGGAAACGAAGCTGCTCTACCGGGGGTCATCAAGTTTTTGTCGTCGCGTGTCATCGACTCGACTGCCCTGCATGTGAAACGTACCGAGGGTGATGGGGAAACAACGAGTGTTTGGACCCGGCGCAAGGACATGCTTGCGCAGCAGGTACTGGAACGTAAAATGGAGGCACAACGGCTGAGCTCGTGGGTCAGAAGATTGATGGATCGCATCAGTGCACCGATACCTTTTAAGCTTCACCACCGGATTTGGCCAGCAAACTCACCACCCGGGATCAACGCATACCTAGATACATAATCTATAGCCAATCTCAGACTTGACATACTAATACAACGCGACGGAAAGGATACCAAGGACACAAGGGAAAATCGCACTACTGCACGCCTGGTAGTGTCCCCGGAAAATCCTCGGCACATCCAGACCGGATGCCACACGACTCCAGTTCCAGTACAAACAGTGCGTGTCCGGCGTCAGATCGCCATCACCAACCACATCTCCCTCCACCGGTGCGTCGGCAGCGAGAGTAAGTATGAGCACCAGATCAGGCATGTGGCCGTCCCTCAGCGCCAAGTGCGGTAATCCATCCAGATGCCCAGAGCGAGAAGGGCGAGTCGACGACGTGGAGTGTCTTCACGTGGGCTGAGGGGATAGAACAACAGATGTTGCTTATGATGCGATCCCTATCGCCGACGGTCGCCGTTCGCACTGGTTCCAAAACGACCGTGAGGGAAACGTTTGCATCCCGGGGTGAGAACGCCATGAACAAACGAGGATCGCAGGGAGTCTTCTCCGACTCCGCACAAAAAGTAAATGTCGGTAGGATCGGGTGGCGCGGAGGACCAGTGAGCGAATCGTCAGGTTGAACGACGACGGAAGAGCACGGTTTCTAGTCTGACTTGCATTTTCTGTGGGGCATCGATGCGAGACAATAGTGCGACCACCGCCGAGAGGGGAGCGAGGATGAAGAGGCAAGAAAGATTGGGTAAACCGATCTTCGGTGCAGCATCCACTCCAGTCGAGACACCGGCGGACATGAGTAGGCAAAGTACATTCCATTCCGGCCCGGATCAGCCTTCCCCAACTGGGCACCATGATTTCGGAATACCTACGAAATGGCATTCAGTGGTAAGAAATGCTAGGCGAAATTTCAATCAGCCCTGGCTACTTCAACAAGGCAAACTTAGTCGCGTACCACCAGAGTCCCAAGTCATGTCCGCTACCTCAACCGTGACTCTGTCTCCACACGCCGTGCTTCCGAGTCCATCTGACTTTGTCTCCGAGCTGGAGGCGACGTCCTACTACGCAGGACTTCCGTCGAACCCAAGATTGATCTATCGAACGAGTACGACGCCATGGACGATCCCCGCTGGGCCCGGGCCTAGGTCCATATTGAAAGAACTCCGCCCTGTTTTCGGTCACAAGCTTGGCCGCGTCTGGAGAGAGTTGAGCACACAGATATGCGACTCCCTCAACTCCCTGGACATCTCGTGGACGACGATCGATGTTGTCCGATTCGCTGTCAAAAAGAAAATCGGCCCCGTTGTCCTTTGGGTCGGTGTCATTCCGCGGTCACTCTCTAGCGAGGACGCACGCACCGCAGCACGCGACTGCTTGGACCTTCTCAAGAAGTTCGAAATCTTTGATGTCGAAATCGAATTCCGCGAGTCCGTCTACTTCCGGACAACTGGTCCCACGCTCTTGGAACCCGCTGCAGACTCTGACCCGACCGCCGATATTCGCCGTCCGTTGACTCCAGTCCTCGGGCCCGCAATTGCGCCCCTGGCCAGGCCTTACCGTGAAGGTACAGGGGGTCTTTACCTCTCGAAAGGTGACGACATCTTCCTCCTCACGGCTTGTCACGTCGTCTTGCCTCCAGAGGATACCACCGATTACACCGCAGACACCATTGCGAATACCGACAAGTGCCTTGAAGTCGTCATCCTTGGCATAAGAGCATTCAATAGTCTCTGTCAATCTGTCGACGACAGGATCCAAGATCACGAAAAACTGTTAGATACCCTGCACAACTGCCAGTATGCTATGGTCCGGCCACTTACAGAGAAGCAGAAAGTAGCTGAGAAAGTGTATCACATAATAACTGAGGCAACCACTGAGCTCCGCAACAAGGTGAAGGAGTGGACACAACTGGACTGACGTGTCATAGGCCATATCGTCCGGTCTCCACCAATCACACTTGGCACTGGTGCAGAACAATACACAGAAGATTACACAATCATCAAGCTTGACTTCTCTAAGTTTGAAGAGGCCTTTAGAGGCAATGTGATTGATATTGGTATGCTTTCACTCGTTTCCACTAATCCAGCCTAACCAGTAGGAGTCCAGGCACAAACATCTCGCATGAAAAGTTCTTGGAAAAGATGCTTTGTCAAAAGGCTGAAAAAGATAGCGCCAAATCAGTTCACCGGTTTGTCGAAGTTCATGGAATCATCGATGAAGATCAGATGTACAATCCACCGATGCATGATGACACTGATAAGCAGTGCCTCTTTGTTATGAAGCACGGCGCTGTTTCCAACCTCACTATGGGTCGTGCAACTGGTATTGATTCTATCATCCGTGATTATGGCAACATTGCTCAAGGACCGTCAATGGAGTGGACCATTCTTCCGTACTCTGGCCGTTCTGATGACTTCTCCAGGAAAGGTGATTCGGGGTCTATCATCGTTGATGGCCATGGACAAATTGGTGGTCTCTTGACTGGTGGTTCTGGCAATCACCATTTCCCAGACGTCACATATGCAACACCATTCTTTTGGCTCTGGCAATGCATCAAGGCCAACGGGTTTCCTGACGCGCGCATCCTAACGAGCCACTCGCAACAAGTCCAATAGAGGCAAGCGCGCGCGCAGCCACGGTCCCGCAGACGTTCTCGTACGATACTTTGTTTTCGCCTCTCATTTTGTTTCTTTGTCTCGTGTTGATGACATGCAACGGCGCATAGCGCCATAGATACTTTCTCATTTTCCTTTTCTTTTCACTCTTTGTTGAGCCGCGATCTTTACGATACGATACGATGTACGCCGTATATATACGGCCGCTCGACAGAGCTCACCCCCAGTCCATCGCACGATCGCGCTGACTGAGGTGGGTTATCGTCGTAGATTCTTTTACATTTTTCATCCGATTAACTTGTTCGTAGTGCTGCTTGTTTGGGTGAATATACACTAGTCCATCTCACGATTGCGCTGACTGAGTACTGCTCGTTTAGCGCCATTCTTCGCTCATATATTCCCGTCTCTCGGAGATGTAGGGGTTGATTCGAATAGCACGGGAGTAGGCGTCGAGAGCATCGCGAAACTGATTGATTTGGAGGAAGAGTACTCCAATGGAGCACCAAAATGACAGATTGCGTCCATTGCGACAAACAGCCTGCTGGTACGTATGCTTTGTTGTACTTTTTCCCGGCCATGTAAGCACGAGATACCAACTTTGGGCATTCGACGGGTCTAAAGACCGAATGAGCGCGTTTCACGACGTGGAATCAACACCGTACCAGCTTCGAGGCTCTTAGTGAAATACTGAATTGCGAGCTCCTGATTCTGGAAGGACGAGCCGCCTTGGTGATACAACCAGCCAAGCTGCTGGACGACTTTGGCGTGACTAGGGTTATCCGTGACGACGCGTTCGTACGCTTCCTTGGCGTGGAGATGCTAGATAAGGGTGTCATCTACGATGAGACTGCAAGCGGCTGTGGAGGCACGTCTTTTTGCTGTTCGTACACGTGGCCAATCTGGAACCAGATGTCGGCGTGGGCAAGGGAGCTAGGAGGGTTTCAGAGGATGCGATCAAAGCAGGAGAGAGTCGTCGTATTTGCCTTGTTGTTTGTATATGATACCCAGATGGAAGAGAATCTCGTTCGCCTTGTCAAGTCTAACTCTGCTAAATGAGTGCATAAAGATTCAAGGACGGGAAGAAGCACCAACCTTCGTCCATCTTGAGAACGGATGCGAATGCTTCCTCGGCATGACCCGAGGAACCGTATCTGTCGTAGAGTATACTGATACCGTGCCAGAGCTTGGAATCCTCCTGTGCGACACAGCCTGTGACACATTGTACGTTAGACACCCATAATGCACGCGGATGATGGGTTGTAGGATGAACGGGACCGACCAGTTACCACAAGCGCCTGCAAAAATCCAGCCTCTCGCTCACACAGCTGTGCGCGTTGTTCCCGTCGTGCCACCTTGTCTTTGAGCGATTGAACCTTGTTCCACAATGTTGTCATCGCCCCTTGTGCGTGCGTGCAAGTTCTGCTTCACGACTCTTAAGAAAAGTCATGTTGGACCCATGCTCCTCGAGTAGGCGAGCATGCGTGAGTCTGAGCTCAGAAAGACTGTGGATGACCGACAGAGAAGGCTTGGAAGGCGTGCCGACCTCATTGGACTTGTTTGCCCTGTATATCGTCAGAAAGTAGTCTTCGAAAACCCGCACAACGTACCGTTCTCGCCTTGCTTCCTCTACTCGTGCCTCCAACGACACCACCTTTTCTCTCAGTTCATCTACCACCAAGACTTTTCTCTCTAATGACCTTTTCTCCTCGCGTAGCACCTCAAGATTTGCATGTCTGTCCTTGTATCTGCCCAGCTCTGCACTGAGTTCTGTGTTGGACGTTTCTACGTCGAAGCATGGGGTCTGAAGCCACCTCCGCTGCGTCCAGTTTCTGTTGCGACACCTGGATGGTCGCCTCCCTCTCTTCCGCGGTCCCTCGATGTTCGACCACTGGTTCCTGTTCCAGCTCTGCATTTCGGCGCGTCAGGGTCGACGACTCGGCTTGATGTGTGGCGAGGACTTGCGCGTGCGCACGCTGCAGCACTGAATACACTTCTTCCAGCTCGATATGTTCGTTCTGAAGTCCCGTCATGGCCTCGCGTGACGCCCTCAGATCCACTTCAGCGCGCTTCTGTCCACGTGTGAGCGTCATCCAGACCGTGCACAAGCACCTACGTTGTCCTCGTTTCTCGCCACATGTTCGCGATCCTTTTTGTCGCGCTCGGCCAGGAAGTATCGATCGTTCTCGAGCTCTCCTGTGCTGCGAGCAGCTGGCGTTCGAGCGAGGCATGGGCCATCTGCGACGAAAAGGCTTGCGCGCGTTGCTGACGTTTGGCCATAGAGTGCTGTGGGTCTATCCGTCGTTAGCCGCCGGTATGGTTACGCTCGAGTTCAACGATGGCTTGAGTGAGGTACGACTGGAACGGGACCAGGAAGGCGGGTGCAGGGAAAGGGAAGCAGGGAAGTAGAGGTAAACAATCGGAGTAGCACGAAAGGATTGACGCCGAGTGCCAGTGAGGTTAGCGACGAAAAGATGTCAGCCCGGTGCGCCGCGTCTTGCTTGTTCGGCCCATTAAGAGTCCATGGACGCACTACGCCCAATTTCTGTCGCGCACGCCTGAGTCAGGGCTTGAAGCTCGATCTATCTACTTTGTTGGTCGTAAGTGTAGTAGTTGGTTGGCTCAGTTTATCAGGCTTCTTCGTCAAAGAGAATAGGATGGTACGTCACCTCGAACATCTTACTACCTAGTCAGAAGTTTGACTGGCATCATGCGCTAAGCAAAGAGAACGGTCTTATAGATATAACCTTTATCACCAGAAGAAAGTCCCCAGAACTTTAAGGCGATCTCAGAGCGAGAGGGTATAATCGCTCGAATCGGATAGCACCTGCACATACTACTTGATCAGTCAATCCGTTTGACAAGTTCCAGGTAGTGCTTTCGCGCAAGTGGTGGGTACTTAAATCGGACGTAGTTTGGTTGATCAGGCATAGACGTTGTACTTCTTCTTTGCGCAAGAGCATGATCCTTTGTAGCGACGTCCAGCGGTTCGTTTACTTGGTGGTTAGACTGTTGACTAACCGTTACTACGCTAGAATGCTACTATACTAAGTGATCACCACTCGGAGATCAGGAAACACGAAATAAGTTCAAGTTACCGCCCCACCAGCATCCATAATGTGGCCCTGGCTGTGTCGCTGCACCTAGTCCATGACCGGGTAGATGTGGGCATCTGGAAACCCGTTCTCTCTGATGCGCCGCAAGAGCCAGAAGAACGGCGTGGCATAAGTGATGTCTGAGATATCCACACCGCCAGCACGCCCAGTGAGGAGGCCACCAATACGTCCACGGCCGTCAGCGATGATGGAGCCTGAATCGCCAGGGTCGGAGAAGGGGGACTTGCCAGTGCCATAGGGGAGGATGGCCCACTCCGTCGACGTCCGATGAGTGCCATTGTTGTAGTACTCGCGGACAAGGGAGAAGATACCATTAGCACGGCCCACAGTGACGCCTGTAGCACTGCCATTCTTTACAACCGGCAGGCATGGTTCACCCTTGCTGTCGAGTATATCCGGGTTGTGCATCTGGTCCTCCTCTATGACACCCTGAAGCTTGAGAAAGTGTTCGTCCAGATGCTCAAAGCGCCAGGCATCGGTTCGGAGGTGCAACTTCCGTACGAGCTCGAATGCAACATCTGTGCCTGGATAGAACCGTAGGCCACAATATGTGTCCGATGAAAATGAAAATGAACGGAGGTCTATCATGTTGCCCATAAAGGCATGCTCGAACCTGGATCGGTCGAGCTCGACAATGGCATAGTCCTCTGTGAAACCTTCTGGGCCAGCACCAAGTGTGAGAGGAGGTGAGCGGACGACGTAGCCAATGACACGCTTGTACAGGTGCCAGTCAATCTTGACCTCCTCACGGAATTTTTCGAGGATCAGAAGTGCCTCATTCTCCTTGTCCAACAGCTCTCGAACCTCCTTCCGCTCCTCCGTGACCTTCTTAACAATGTCCTCGTGCTCACCAGCCTCGCCTTTCTGCAACTTCTCAATCCGCTTGTTGTAGGAATTGGCGCGAAAGCTGTATCCTTCTAACTCAGATTTGATGGATTCGCGGAAGTTGTCAAATGTCCTCCTGCAGAGCAAGAGGACGTAGTGACGGGGCATACTGGTGTTTGTGCACACGTAATTGACGTTGGGCCCCTCATTCGGTGGGAAGAGGATATGACGAGCTGTGAGGAGCAGGAGCTTGTTACTGTCTCCGCCTGCAGCGAGAAAGAGACCCCCAGTACCCTCGATATGTGTTGTGTCCAAGGAAGCGATGGAGAGCCCGAGTGCGGGAGTCAGAGGACGGCGAATGTTGACGGTGGGGTCAGATTCGGAAACGGGGTTGGCTTTTAGGAAACTTGGACCAGCCGACCGGGTGTAGATGGACTCCCGGAACTCGACTTCAACGTCAGTGATGTCATACTCCTTGAGAAGGTCCAGGCAGCTGTGTGCCGCGATGTGGGCGTCCTCTCCAGAGAGTGTCTCGGGAGCGACGCCAATCCAAAGGACAACAGGACCGACGGTCGCTTCCTCTATTTCCCAGATGAAGCGAACAACATCTATGGTCGTCCACAAGACCCTCAAAGAGTCTATGCAGTCGCAAACCTTTGGACCCAACTCCTTCCAGAGAGTGTTGAGCTTGTGTCCGAATACAGGGCGGAGCTCCCTCTTTACGAGGTGGCAATCGGACACTATGCACGATGGGCCAGTCCCTGTGCGGAAAACTAATCTGGGGCGGGAGGGAAGGCCAACGTAGTATGATGCTGCCTCCCCCTTGGAGACAGAATAAGGCTGTGGTGGGGGGGAAGCATTGGGCGCAGCCCAACTGCCTCGGTTGAACATTTCGTAGTGCCTTGCTTCTACACGACTCAAAGGATATGAGAATTGAAAGTCGATCTTGGTACTGGTCTGCAGAGCTCACCTCATAACTCAAGTTGATGCTAGCGACCCCTATAGTACTGCGCAGACTTATACACAACAGTAATCTATTGCTTAGGTTGTGTATATACCGATCTAAGTCATCGTGGCGTGTGCAAGGATTAATTCAAATCAGTGGCACATGCTCCGAGTCTGAAACAAGGAGAAAGGACCCGGGACACAGCACTTCGACAATCTGAGACTAGTTTGCAGCTTCATCTGTCGGATGGTCGTTCCCATGATGGCACAGTATGCAGTTTAGTTTCAAGGCATTCTACCCTCCCGGCGAGGAGCATCTTTGGAACCGGTGAGAAGAGTTTGGTGCTATACAAAGACAATTAGAATAAGCATGTGTTGTGTCTTTGGAATAGCTTGATGCGCGTGAAACACAATCACGTCACCCCTAAAGGCCTGCCCGGACCGGTCGAGCTCGACGATGGCATGGATGAAACCTTCTAGGCCAGTGCAGAGTGTGAGAAGAGGGGAGCGAACGATATGGCACACGACGCGCTTGCTCATGCCCCAATTCCCCTCGGCTTCTATTTACATAAGATTGCCCCATCAACTTGAGCGATTTCTGGACCTTCTTGCGTTCGTTCGTGGCCTTCTCGATGCCGTCCCCGTCCTCTTCCTTGCAGAACACTCTCTCCTGCGATTCTTTAATCTGCCAATTGTACAAGTGATCATTGTCGTGTCCTCAAGTGGTGGTCTTGACGGATTCGAGGAGTTGTTGAACGACTTCTTCTCGAAGAGGAATTCGTAATGGCGAAGCCAGCCAGTTGATCGTTGTGTGGGCGTAGTTGACGTTAAGCCTCTCATTCAGCGGGAAGAGGACAAGACGAGTAAGAGCTTGTCACTTGTCCACCTGCGGCGAGGCAGGATCCACTTGTGATCGGGGAAGCAATGGAGAACCCGAATGCAGGAGTCAGACGACGGTAAACGTCAACGGTGGGGTCGGATTCAGTTTGAGGAGGCTTATACTAGCACGGTCATTCACAAGACCTCCACGAAACCTAGGAGTGGCAAACCTTTGGACCAAGGTCCCTCCAGTGTTGAGCTTATGGCCAAAGTCAGGGTAGTGCTCCTTTAACACGTTGTACGCTTCGAGTCCGGTGAGTTTTATCCACGGTGTAGTCACTGTACGGCACGCTAATCAGGGTGAAAGGGCAAGCCAGTATATTGCCTCTTCGGAAACGAGTAGCGCTGAAGAAGAGAGGGGATGCTGGACGCGGAATTATCATGACCGTAGACTGAAAAGATTTATTTCTAGCTACACTTCAACTTTAGCACAATACTGCAGTCCTGGGTCATCGCTATGCGATGAAGAGAGCCGCTTACGCACCGAAAATACCGATAAACGACTGGTACTCCATTTCTGCCCAAACGCTAAGGATTCCATTGTTACAGATGCTTTGCGCAGGAACTGCAAAGTGTCTCTGACACGCGGGGAAAGCTGTTGGAGCTCGTAGGGGACAGAAAGAAGTTTTCCTTCGGGAGTTAACAGCACACAAAGGCCTCAGTGCTCTGACACTGGCTCGCTCTGAAAGAATAATATTATAAAGTGACAAACACACTACTATGTTTGACGAATGTTGTATGCATGCATGAACCCGAACTAGTTTGCATCTTCGTCCAGAAGGCCCATGTCCTGGTGGATCCGTCGAATGGTGGTCCCCCTGATGGCAGCCAGCTGCAAGCACAAGGTGAGTATATGCGGTCTAGTCTCGAGGTATTATACCCTTCCGATGAGGATCTTTGAAAACAGCAGTGAGACGAGCTTGGCGCAGTACGGGACAACAGAGAATGAACCTGTGTTGCATCCTTGGCTTCGTTATAGCGATGAAGAAGCTTGATGTGCCGTGAAACAATGTCCTCGGCATTTTCATTCGGCCTGGAACGTCAGAGATATTGTAGTCTCGGGATGCGCATCGTACCCAAGCCTTTTTCGCAACCCATCCACCTCCCCTTGGAGCTTTTCCACATATTCCTGCTGTTTCTGAACAACAAACGTGTTTCGGACAGCTTAACTTTGACCGATATGCGTACCTTGGCGGATGTTCGCGCATACATCGTCTAAGAAAGTAAGATAAACAATATCAAACAATCTTCCGTCTCCACGTGTACGATCAACTAAAGATACGGTACTAATCGTCGCCCAACATGGCTTGGAGGTGTTCAGGTCTAACCAACTCTGAACTCATCTCTAACCTCACCCGACATGGAATTCTTGCGACAGACAGAGTCATCAATGCATGTTTCCCTACTCACATACTCGCTCACCTTGACCCCTGTCATTTGCACAGGCGATGTCCACTGTGGATCGCGCCGACTTTGTGCTCAAGAGGTCCCAGGCATATGACGATTCCCCTCAGTACGTCGGATTCTTTTTTCTTCCCAAAGCTTGCCCAAGCGGAAGTGCAATTAGATCCATTGGTCATGGTGCAACTATATCTGCACCCCACATGGTACACCCGATTCCTCGTCTTTTCACGCAATCTGACGTGTTGTACATAGCATGCTCACGCATTAGAAAACCTCGTTTC
>JBBPTV010000735.1:0-15922 GCA_038094275.1 Tubosaeta brunneosetosa | reverse complement strand
CGAGCGGAAAGAGCGTGCTGAAGGGAATCAAGTAAAGGGAACTTCTGTGACATGAGAGAAGGAAAAAATCGTGTCTGATGGGCAGAACATCTTCGGGTCAATCTTTATGGGATTCGGACAAAACGAATCCGTCACCAGTGAGATGTTTGGGCGAAGTCACGCGACGGTTGGGAGTGGGCGTCGTGATGCTGAAGATACTTTTTCCAGCTTCTCAGGCATGCTCCATGGGGCCGTACCTAGCCTTTCCGCATGCTATTGGACCATGAACAGGATCTGTAAGTCTGCAAAGGCCCTCCACAAGATGAAATGCGTATCTGAGTCAGTGCACATGGTAATTTCCCGTCATGCCCGGGGCACAAAGCTCGTGAACGGTCATCCACCTGGCGCATTTTGATTTTTGACCGGCCAATAACTGCAATACAGCGATCTACAAATAGTCACGGGTGAAAAGAAGCCGGTGACTCAACTCCAGAGACAATGAAGCGCTGGCATCTCTGAATATTGGACAGCTGACGTCGGGGAGACAGATGCCATTGCTCTAAGGTAATGTGGTACCTGTCTTGGGTTCAGGTGAGAATTAGGCTACTGGTTGTCATGTGAACGACTATTTGCTTTGCGCTCAGATCAAAACCAGCGTTCTCCGTGTCTTGCTCATCCTCGGATCGACTTTCTGCTCGACCGACGGTCCGTGGAGCCAACTGTAGCCGAAGAGAATACGGATGCCGCATCTTTCGTACTGGCGAGTGGTCCCGTTCCCTCGCCAATCAAACGCTGCTCCGACAAGCCGAACGGCGTGGCTTCATGTATCGTGTCCGACGTGCCCGTTCGGCGGGTCACGGTCGCTCTGCCCGGATGCGCATTGCTCCATCTGTCTCACCCTCGCTCCGATACCTTTCTTGACTGCGTCAGAGACCATTGGAAGTGTTACGGCGTGAGACACCCTGGGGAGCAGGCAGGAAACCCGGAAGGCGTGCGGGTGGTGGATCGACTAACGCAGGAACTAGACAAGCCGACAACAAACCTACGCCGCCAGGACCCCCTGCGCCGCCCACGTGGCACTCTCGCCCGCCACACCGTTTACCACGACGGTACGGTAGACGATTACCAGCGTTTGATTACAGTCCAGGTGGAGGAGATCACGCTGGTGATATCGGACGGATGCTGGACCTGCTTTGATGCACTGAGCGAAAATAGACTCGGAGGTAAACTCGTGCCCGACATTCCTCTCTGCGTGTCCACGGTATGGACTACCAAGAGCCTGCTAGTTCCGCCAGGCAACGAGGATCGATCAACGACCTTGCGCTCTGTCTTCATGCGGGCTCGGGAAGACGGCCCATGTTCCTTGAGCGGGATGCATGTGCGCTCGCTCACTGGATCGGTCTGTAGCTTTGACTCGTCTTGCGCTTCCTAGTGTGAGGATGGAAGATCTCATGGTGGTCATTTCTGTTGCCCGCGCGGCGCTTGAAGAAGGCGTCCAAAGATGACGAGGCGCTGGTAGAGATGTCGATTGAGAGCGGCGAAGAGGTTTTTGGGGGTGTTTCTTGGCGACGTCACTGGAAAAAAAGGAGGGGCTTGCACTTGCCTAGTCTTCTGGTCGAGAGAGTGAGATGCAATGCATCGACTCCGAGGCCTGGCGGGCGCCATTCGCACTGGTCAAAAGGAGGTTTTAGGGTGGCGAAAATCCATCTGGTCATATCCGACCCGCCGGTCCGATTCCGAGTTCCAATGGAATTCCATGCGGAGGTATCTGCTGCAGAGCACCTGGCCAAGGGTGAGGAGGCCCGGTACGTTCACTTTCACTACTACAACAACGAGGTGTGGGTTAACTGGCGACGACGCCACTGCGTGTGCCAGCTATTGCACCGCCGCGTTACCAGGAAGGCGAGGGCGAGGGCGAGGGCGAGGGCGAGGGCGAGGACATGCAACGGCATGCCCACCACCACAACGGCGACAACAACTGGCAAGGGCAAAGCAATGGCCTACCACCTGGACGAGCGTCAGGGCAAGGCCACGCAACCGCATACCCACGACGAGGATGCACGACGGCAAGGGCATGCAACCACATGCCCCCGTCCTGCACGAGGAGTGGCGTCTGTTGCTTGCGTCGATGCGTTCGACTGCGTTTTCGGGGCAGGGTGTCAAGAAGTGTTTGGGCCGTACTTGATGCTCGAGCTAAAGCGTGACTGTGTCGTGAGTATGCAAAATGAACGCCATGGGGGTGTCACTTGTTGTTTCCAATAGGTTACCTTCCCATGGAGTTCATTTTGCAAAGCAGATTCGGAGTGAGTAGGTATGGTCAGAAGACAAGACTTGCAAGACAAGAGTTATGTGTAACCGATCTTATAGATAGGTAGTGTCGTTATAAGAAAGACACCAACTAGATGTCTTTCTGCGGAAGGCCCGCATCAGGGAGGTTTAAATTGTAATTGGTGCTAGATTATGCATACCTTGAAGTACTATCATGTACGGTATTATATATAGTGTCCACTGAACTTGAATGAGTGAAATTGTGAATGAGATAGCGAGTTGGAGGTGGTCACACACACTCTGGTGTCACCTGCCGAGCGCTGCCGTAACTGAGTTTGAATAGCATCTCCGATGCGCCGGCTCGGACCATTGCCAACACGCCTCACTCTTCCAAGCACCGACGAAGACGCGCACGCGCTCAAGCGCTTCCACGATCCCTCTGGGGCTCAACTGGTTTTGCTGCTGATAACGTGCTCCGGACTCCTCGGGTCTGCAAAATCAAGATGCCTTGCTGCCACACACTCGTTCCTCCTCTCAGAACAACTCAGATATGGTATATATGACATATACAATCATTTACACGACACATACAGTGCTTTCGTGCCAACAGTGATGCCGAACGTATTGACGCAGTGCTGGGCTGAGTTTGGTTGTGTGACCATCCGTGACCTTTGGCTGCCGAACCATGACGTGAAGTTACCGTTTGTTTTGTAAACTATGTATGTATCTCATATGATAATGTTGCAAGTCTGTCTGATCGCAAGTCGTCATATGGCTTGGATTGGTGTGCGCCAAAAGGTTGCACGCGATCCGCTGGGAGTCGCCAGCTCACGCGTGACTGGAACGGGGACGCGCCGCAGTCGCCCCGCGCCAGCGAGAAGGAACCCGAAGTCAATGCGGATCGCACACATCAAAAAGTCGGTCTGGGGCTAAGCGAGGAAAAACGCAGGATTTTTCCACCCAAAAAGGTTGGGCCAGGAACCTGTTCTTTGCCGAGGTATGTCCACCAATCAGAGCACTTGAAAGCCAGTGTGCCAAGTCAACAAGCGATAACGTTACTCGACCGCTATGTAGATGCAGCCGCGCCACCGCCAATGGGGCGGCGCCGCGCCGCCCGTAAGTTTTCCGACATAAATGATGGGTGTCCGTGTTCAATGAGGCCGTCTTCTTCTTCAACCAACCATGGAGTCAACAAGTACTTGTCTCCTTTGGCCTATGTGTTGAACGCTGAAATGACGTGCTTCCAGTTCAAGAGCTATTGTCCAGGGCCGACTTCCTCGCTGACCAGACAGGAAGTGGGCCTGCTCTCATCGATCAGGCGATTGACCTTACTCGTCGGGCACTCGACCTCTGTCATCCTGGTGACCCCATCCGACCCTTTGCACTGTGTCGACTTGCACATCATCTTGTAGGTCGTCAAGCACAACATGGTGGAATAGACGACCTCCAGCAGGCCATCGTTCATGAACGAGACGCGCTAGCACTTCGCCCACCGGGTCACGAGGATCGTTTGCTGTCTTTGAGCTCCCTTGCACTTTGCCTCCAGTCTCGGTTTGAGATTCTCGGCGACACAGAGGACATCAACGAGGCCATCTTCCTCCAGCGGGACGCGCTTGCGCTTCACCCACCAGGGCATCCACATTGGTCTATATCTTTGATCCATCTTTCGATGCAACTCTCTTGTCGGTACAGGAAGCTCGGAGGACTCGATGATCTCATCGAGGCCATCTCTCTCAACCGTGCAGGGCTGATGCTTTCCCCGCCGGGCCATCCAGATCGATCAGGCTTTTTAAGCAACCTTGCCTGTCGCCTTATCCTGCGATTCTCGCAGCTGGGGGGCATAGACGACGTCCACGAAGCTATTGACTTATCCCATACCGCCCTGGACCTCTGTCCACCTGGGCACCCTGAACGGGGGGAAATGCTACTCAAACTCGCGAACCATCTCTCTGCTCGATACAGACAGACGGAGAGCATTGATGATCTCCATGAGGCCGTTCAATGTGCCAGGAGCGCACTGGAACTCTTCCCACAGAAACATAACAATCGATCGCTCGCGTTGAATACCCTCTCATCTGTGCTTGCCAGCCGGTATGAGCGGCTAGGGGCGACAGGCGATCTCGATGAGGCCATCACGCTTGCCAGAAACGCACTGGCGCTCATCCCAGACGATGCCTCAGACAGGGCTATGTTGTTGCACAACCTCGCGCAGCATCTCTGGGAACGGTACGGGCTACGAAGGGAGACCAGAGACCTTAGCGAGGCTATCTGTCTCTCTCAAAAGGCACTGGCGCTCTGCCCGCTAGGAAGCCCGCACCGAGAATTGGCTTTGACCACCGCTTCGTCTCACTTGTTTGCCCGGTACAATCACCTGGGAAATATCGATGATCTTGACGAGACAATTGAGCTCTCTCGGAGCGCTCTGGAACTCTGTCCCCCAGGGCATCCTGAACGATCGGATACATTGCGTAGCCTTGTGTCCTACCTCATGGCGAGGTACCAGCGGTTGGGTAATCGTAATGACCTTCATGAGATCGATCTCCATTCCCGAGGGTAGGCGCGGGTCATGAACGTGTTGGTACTGATGAGAGGCCAGTGGGCCATACCACAGGGTTTTCTTTTACTGTGTTTTTCATCTCTATTCGGATAACCACTTCTGTGTTACCCGCAGTACATAATTGCGTATACCATCGACGTTTTCTCATCCTACTCGTGTGCCACTCGATCTAAGCATTTGTTAGGATTGACAACGACAACGCGACACTTTGTCTGCTCGTGTCCTTTTTTGCCAAAGTTTTCCTCAGTTGCCCAACTTGAACTCGTCTTCGCTCCTTGGGTCAACTTGCCTACAAGCATGGATTCAACTAGCACGTATTTGCCTCTTTTTCTGGATGCTAAGCGATGCGTCCAGTTCAAGAGTTGCTGTCCAAGGCACAGTTCCTTGCTGACACGTCTCGCGTAGAGGGTGGAGTCGGTCTCATTGATCAGGCAACCGCGCTTGATCACCAGGTACTCATTCAGGTCGCCCCGAGCTACCCGTTGTGTTGGCTCAGCTTGACGACCATTTTGCACGCCGTTATGGACGACACGGTGAAATGGACAATGATCACACGGTTCACTGTGAACGCGAAGCACTGTTACTTGGTCCCCCAAGCGACGAAGATCGGTCAACGTCCTTGCGCTGCGCTGTCTCCGTTTTCGGTATGCGGGGCTCGGGAAGATGGAGGTCATGTTCCTTGAGCGGGATGCACGTGCGCTCGCTCACTGGATCGGTCTCTTGCGCCTCCTAGTATGAGGGACGGAATGATCTCATGGTGGTCACTTCTCTTGCCCGCGCAGCGCTGACGCTTTGAAAAAAACTGTCAAAACGTCCCGGCGGCGGCACGGCACAGTACCTCGGGATGTAAGCGTGCGCTGCGCTTGAGGAAGGTGTCCAAGGATGAGACGCGGCGCTAGGTGCAGGTGTCGATGAAGGCGACGCGCTTGAGGATGCAGGCGACGAGGTTTTCTGGGCGATGTTCCTCGGCGGCGTTACTAGAAAAAAATGGGGGGGCTTGCCTGGTCTTCTGGTGTGAGGGAGTGACCCTGACGCGCGGCGCATTCGCGCAGGTCAAAAGTACATAATATCCCTTGAACGTTTCGTCATCCAAGAGCTGTGCACCACACACGATCATGCTCATCCAGTCAACACCCAGGAAGATGGAAGACGGCCAGGAAGCTCAAGTCGAGAACCGCAGCAAAAAGGGCATGCCCACGTGTCGTGGTCGTATAAGAACCCAAAAGTGACACCCACATGCCGCGTATCACCGCGCCTTTCTCATGAGCGTCGCAGGGCCGTCCAGACGGCGAGAGCGCATCGAAAGCACCTACGAGCAAGACTTGCTGGGGTTGTTGGCCCATCTCAGTCTCGAGGAGAGGGACGAGATCCAGCTCGCGTTGACGGACCGGATAGGCGCTGGTGCCGATTTGACGGACCAAGAGGTTGCGCTCAATGTGTTGATTCAGCAGGCAAGAGAGCTCGAAATGTTGAATCGGGATTGGATGCTGGCAGAACGGATGGCGGCGATGGCGGAGGACTCAGAGGTCGAGGTGGACACACCTGTACCCAAGTCGAGGGGAACGCGGTGCGTGTACTTGTAATGTTTGATCGCTCGGATCGGTTAATGCGAATGTGTATCATAAGGGCGGGCAAGCGAGAGAAAAAGAAACGGAAAAAACGTGAAGACGTGGAGCAGAGCCCGGTGGAAGGGCCGCAGGTTGTACTTCCTCGACCCGCCAGTGCCAATGGGTGGGTGTGTTCATTTTTTTTTTCATACTCAGTTGATGGAGCTACGCCCAAGGAAGGACACCAAGGGAAAAGGCAGAGAACTGCCTGGGGCACGGTCTGAGAGGTGGGAGGTATTCCTTCGCAGGCAAGACTCGGCCGCCATAACCACTACTTCTCTAGGGGAGAGGAACTTGGCCCACAAATGTCATACAACTCTAGCCAGACAAGTCCTAACAGTGTCGTGATAGACACTCCGAGCCCCAGCATTCGGTGAGCCCACTTCTCCACATCTAGATGGTTCGCTCACGTTGTTTTGGTGCTGTCAGTCCAACTGGCCATGACTGCGTCATTTGCCTAGATCCGATCAATGGGGTGGAAATCCGGGCACCTTGTGGCCACTACTACGACATTAGCTGCGTGACAGACTTATTCAAGTCTGCTACCCGAGATGAATCACTCTTTCCTCCTCGTTGTTGCAAGCGGAACATTCCCCTCATCCGAGTTCAGCCCCACCTCTCACAATCCCTCGTCGCGACCTTCAAGGAAAAAGAAATCGAGTTTAGCACGTTGAAACGGGTCTATTGCTCCTCCCCTACGTGCAGTCGGTTTTTGGGACCCCTCGCGGAAGGTGATCTTACGAGTAAAGTCTACACCTGCCACCAATCGGGCTGTGGAAGGCATACGTGTGGAAAGTGTCGCGAGCAACACACCGGCGATTGGGGGCACGTTTGTCGTCCCGACGCAGATGCCGCTCAAGTCCTCGAGCTCAGCCGTACCTCTGGCTGGGCCCGCTGTCCAGGCTGCTCACAGATGATCGAGCTCAACATTGGTTGTTTCCACATGACGTGCCTCTGCCGAACCGAGTTTTGTTACCTTTGCCGTGCGCGATGGAAGACATGTCCGTGCCGACAGTGGGATGAATGGCGATTGCTCGCCGCTGCCGAGCAGAGAGTGGATGCGCAGCTCAGAGTGGACCGGGGGCGGGCCGTACGGCCCGCACCTGCCGTGCGTCTCAATAGACATGCCCCGGTGTTTGTCCCTCGCGCACAGTTTGGGGTAGATGTACGACCTGCCCCTGCCGCAGGCCCACAAGCTCGCCTCCACGAACGTCCTCCGCCTGTTTGTTCCGGCGAGTCATCCCTATATGACCGTCGATCAGCAGTTGGAGAACCTCGCGGAGGCTGGACCTGCAGGCAGGGGTGCCCCTACACCGGCAGCTACCACGCTACGGGTTCGTCCGTCCGCTAACCAAAAGTCTCGTAGACGACCGGCGAATACCGCCCCGACTCAAGAGAACAATCGAGTACTGAGTGAACAAGCCCCCCTTCTTCCACCTGTTGGCGCGAAGTCTCACGGACGAACCACGAATGCAGCATCGACTCAAGAGAACGTCGTTTCGGTCGAACGACCATTTCCTATTCATCCTGTAGCTGCTACTTCGAGCTCTAATGAACGGCCAACGAACGTCACACCGACTCCGGAAAACCCCGTACCAGCTGGGCCAGCACAGTCTATGCCAGGGTCTCCTACACATCTCGTTATTCCTGTCGGTACAGGACCATCAGACGATGTCATACCGACCCCGGAGGGCCCGTTTTCGATCGAATCCACGTCGGCCATCGTTCGTCTGCCGACTTCCTCCAGGTGGAAGGAGGGCCCACCACGACCGGAACGTAACGTCCCAAGGCGTACACATCTCGTAGGCCGTCTGTCTACTGTCACCAGTTCGAATGGACGACCAGCGAGTATTCCACCGGAGGACGTCTTCGCGCCCACACAGCGGGCTGTGCCTACGCTCTATACCGCAGCGCAGCCCGAAGTGCGTCTGCCTTTTGCCTCGAGCCCCAGCGGACGACCAGCAGGCGCGAGCACGGGGTCGAACAACCCGCTTACCCCCGGCCAAGGACACCACCCCAAGCTTGCGCCACCCGCGGACGCTCTGCGCGAACGGATGATCCGCGACATGATGGAGAGACTGCGGGTAGACCACGATTGCGATCACACCCAGTGGCACTACCGAGAGGGTGGTGGACGCTGTGAACACTGTGAAAAGTATCTGCCACTGTATCTCTTTGTGAGTGACGTTGCGAGTCGCGCGGCGTGTTCGCTGACGCGCGGTGTAGCGTTGTCAAGGTTGTGAGATGTTGGCGTGTAATCGGTGTAGGCGTAACCGCCTGTGAGGTCACGAACAATACCACGATACTGATTCCTCGACTCGGATACATAAACGTACAAACATATTCAGCTACATAGGGGGAGATCACTGATAAATATTGAGCGCGTTGAATTCAAAGTAGGCGCCAGAGAATGCGCCCGGGTTGTTATTCACATAATCTGGTCATCCATGCTCAGTCGCAACGAATCGAGTCTACACGGGACGCACCGACGCAGGTCGACGGACAGCCATCTTGGGAGTAGACAGCGCCAGCCCAATCACCGCCTGCAACATTCCCGCATCAATGGGTGGTGTACGACACAGTGGACAAGACGTACAGAAAGTCAGATTGATAATGATGTTCATAGGCCCAAGGTGTGAGGAAAAGTCACAGTTTGTGTCCGGAAAATAGGCGGCTGGTGTACCCTGCCTGAGCGTCAACACACCGCTCCAAGCATCAGCACGGAGCCCATACCCAGGTGTCGGTATCGACGTTGTTTCCCGGGTACTGCACCTCAGACGGAACAGTGCCATCGCCCCGTTCCCAAAAGTAGATCGAGATGGAAGACGCGCTTCGTTCGATCGCATACCTAGTCGGTCGACGCCAGTTTTCCCGCGAGGAAAAAGGGACGAGAATGAGACTCACCAACCACCGCCAGCGTTGTTGAAGTCGGGTCCATAGCTGTTGTCGTCGTTGATTCTCACACCACACCCGGAATTGCCGTTGGCGTAGACGTCACAGTCAGTCGACGCGCTCGTGCTAGAATACATGTGAGCGGACGAATGCTAGACAATGTATAGGCCGTACCCGGTCATCGCTCGAGAGAATGGCATCGTACACCCTAGGCAAGGATGAACTACACCATGCTCATCCCGTCGTAAAGGCACCCACCTGGGCTCGTATGCAAGGTGGATAGGTTCGGTGACACATCGTTGACGCCCTCGAGAATGTCGATTTCGCCCTGTACAGAGACCGTCGGACACATGCATGACAGACAGGCCTGGTGATGCGCACCTCATTTGGCCAATTATTGCCGGTTTCCTGGAAAGGTATGGGTTTCACAAGTTTCAAATTTCAAAATAGACGTACCCTGTATGCAAGATCAAAAGATAGCGTTATTAACCGTTCAGACATAAAGAGAAAGTAGCGGACCCTTGAAATATCTGAGCATCACGCGCACACGAACAGGTCAGGCGACTCACAAACAGCCGGCCACGTCCCACACCCCTGGGGCATGTGACCAATATCAAATCTAGCGTTCATTCAGCGAGGCCAAGAGGGGAAAAAAGCATACGAGAGCGCTTACATCGCAACGTGGGTGGTATATTGGTTGTTGGACATGAGCCTAAATGAATTCCGACCCGGTCCGGAAGCGCTCAGGACAGTCTGGTCGTCAGCGCTCAGCGTCACTGTGTTCCCGGAGACCGAATATAACCCGTCCGCCTGAGCCGTCGCTCGGTCGACATAGTTTCTAGCGCATACCACAAGCATCAGCTGGATGTGTCAACGGACAATGGGTGTCACGTACACTCGTCCGTGTGTGGGATCAGGCATCGACTGCCAGGAAAACGCGTCGAGGAATGACTGCCCAGAGAGGCTCGCTGTCCTCGAATACGATGCGGCTTCCACACAGGCAGAGGCCGCGAGCGCGACGATGGCAAAGAACCCGGATTTCATGACTGCGGTAGGTCGAAGTGCATTGGCTCAGAATACGATGCCGTCTTATACTGACCGGCAACTCCTCCCGAGTCCACGTACATGTGACGGTCCGAGACAGGCTTCCACCGGGTGAAGTGCAGCATGACCCTTTGCCAGCAAAGCGCATGATCGACCAGACGACGGGTGACCGTATATTTGTCGTTGACTTGTCCGTCACGGGCACAGAAGCGTATCGCTGGTTTCCATATCCGCAGATCTTGGTGTATGGGAGGCGTTGTGGGGAATATCGTGTGCTGTGGTCCTGCAGTAGAAACCACTCTCTGTGGCCTAACTCAAAGGTGAATGAGCGGTCGTGGTAACGAGCTTCAAGCCCTCAAGCTGGATATGTTTTCACTGGCACTGCGCTAACTAATGTGAACGCATATGATCTTTTGAGATAAACTCACCGGCGTTGCATAAGCGGGAACGTAACATCTCACCGGATCATCAGACCAAACAAAGTCCGTTCCGAACACCGTGCCACGTGTGCCTACGGTATCACATGTAGGTGTCTTAGGGAGTGCTAGATGGGCCGCACATGGCAAGGTGGTCTCTCGGGTCGGGTGGAGCGCTGTGGAGCCACATGTGGAAAGTGCGTCATACCGCAACCGTGTGAGGTGCACAAGTCAGGAACCATTGACTCACAGGATTAGGATGCCACTGCCAGAGAATAACGGTGTTCGTCAACATTGATGTACTGTAAAAGATACCATTCATGTGGAAAGAAAACAACTAGTTTCTTACTCGTACATCTGCCATAGAAATTCTGGCCTTTTTTCTCGTCGTATGAGACCACTGGTCATGAGCTATTATGCAACATCTCAAGTGAAGCTGGGTTGGGAACCTTACTTGGTGAAAGTCCATTCCTGGCGGAAACAAAGCTGGTCCTCTTGGAGAGCGCACCCTGAAACAGGCACGAGACACGAATCAGTAACAGGTCCCGTGGAGGAAGGCCATATCCCCAGCGGAATAATCTAGCATGTGTCCGTTGGCAGCTGGATTGAAGGACAGCTGAAGGCGTGGGAAATATAACTTCTTGTCCACCGACTGCTATACCGTTGTAAGTTCAAGAAATATGTTGCTCGTTGCTCGTGCCACGCCGCCATATCGACAGGATCATATTTTGCGGTCGAGGGGCCTGTCTCACGAAAACTCGGGTCCACTGTCTGCCTTGCGCCTGCATTTAAATCCACTACTCTTCCCTGTCTGTCTCGGACCTGTCTTGTCCTCGTCATTGATAATTTACCCGGGTCTTATTTTTGCCCAAACTGTCGTTCATGACGTGTTGTGCTATCGGGCTCGTTTTGCGTGCATGGCAAAAGATTGCTGGAGTCTGTTTGGTAGTCGATCCAACGTACAGGGAATGTTGCACCGTACGTCGAAAACAACCAACACAAGCCTTGAAATAATCGAATCGCTGTGGCACTTATGCACCCCCGAACGAGTATAATACATAGCTGGCCAATACCCGGACGGTGACATATTCTGAATCTTGCGTCATCTAAAGTGGAAGTCGAGGGCCGCACAAATCCAGGCTGTAATGGGCCTATATTAATTTAGCGGCAGTCTATTTGTGACATATGAATATTGTACATTCAAGAGAAATACTTGACAAATCCATCGAAGAAAAATCCAAAAACGCTCTCAAAGGCTAGGAAGCCGCACCGCGATGACGTTTCGAACTCCGGAGGTCTGGCGTTGGGCTCGCGGCGCGCTTCGAACTCCTCCCCTTTGACTCTCCAAACATCTTTTGCGTGTGGTGAAGTTGGCTGGTCCACATCACCTCCTGCCTCTCCGTCATGTGCACGAGTGGGGGAATTGGTAGATTCGGATCGGCCTTGTCGTCCGCAGGCCAATCCTTGGTATCCAGGGCGTCTTGCATCTCGTGGAGGAAGAACGCGGCAGACGCCAACCTTTGCAGGTCCTCGTCATAGTCGTCGATCGCTCTCCGAAGCCGGTCTAATTTCTTGTCAGAGGAGGCGGCCACACTGTTGGCCTTCTCGCGGTCCTCGGCCGTCGGTGGCCGCGCTGCATAGTGCGACTTGAACGGCATGCTTAACTCCGCAATAAGATCAGGTAGAGGCGTGGCATGTTTGGCTTTGAAGTCGGGGCATGGATACGCGCATCCTCGCAGAGCTTGGGCCTTGCCAAATCCGCCCTCGTCGCTTTGTCCTTCCACCGAAAAGTGTTCATCGAATTGTCGCAAACCCTTTGCGCGATCAATGGGTCGAAAGGTGTCCGCTGCAGGAACGTAGCGCAACGTTGTCCATCCTAGGACGTGCAAAAATGACTCCAGGTCATCTGTGAGGGTATGCCGCCGACGAGGGTTCTCTAGTAATTTCCCAGACATGAATTGCCACGTGCCCTACTCAGGTAGACGATCGTCAACGTACAATAAATACACAGCCACAAGGCGACGTACCGTACGATCAGGCCGCGTTCTTCTGATCTCGCTCACATCCTTCGCCATTTCCCAGTCGATCAATAGGCCCTTGCCTTCATCCGTCAGAATGATGTTTCCAATGCTGATGTCGCGGTGTAATAGGTTCGAAACTTCGTATGCATGTGAGTGCGCTTCAGGTTCAAATTTCAATGTAGAGTCGACCAGAAATTAGTATACACCCACCTCTCATGGCGTCTAAGACACCGGTGACGAACTGCCTCGTGCAGTCAAACTTGACTAGTGCACGACCCACGACTCCTTGGAGGAGACGGTAATGTTGAAACGGACAAACCTCGGATTGTGTGCATAACCATCGCTCGCCAGCAAACTCTTGTGTTTTTGTCTTCCCGCCTTCAACGTCCCCGCCGACGACGAGATCCGGAATGTTCGGCGTATTGTTCTTGTGGAGGATTTCGTAGATCTTGTGTTCTGGTGTGATTTCTGATTCGGATGAGTTAGATAGGTATCGCCACGTGTCCTTCAAGAACATCAGTTTTCCGTCTTCATGCCACCACCCTTCCTCGACTTTCATATCTGCGTCTTGCTCGCTCGAAGGCTCGGGATTGGAGGACGACTTCGTCTTCCCATATAAGGCCTGAGTTGGAATCCATACAGTGGGGGTGGTGCGAGTAAACCGGCTGGCGAGTGACCTGTTCATAGCTGGTGGTCGAGGGCCGTAGGCATATCCTTTCTCTTCTTGACCTGGAATCGTGTATCTGTAAAGTAAAACGTCGTTGTCGTCGATCCACAGGCGTCTCTTCACCCGCGCGGCGTCTTCAGGTCGTAAGTGTGCCGGCTGTACTGTGACGTCGTGTCCCCGCTGTGCTGGAGACATGTGATGGAACCGCCATAAGAATTCGGCCATGAGCACTGGTTCCTCTCGATAATTGAACGCAGCCGTGACAAGTGTACCAGCCCGGTCCCATCGGAGGAATCGGGCATAATTGTCCTCGACCAAGATAGAAAAAGAGAAATTCCGGAACTGCATGCTGTACTGAGCCCCAGCATAGTGTGCCATTTGTCCGCGCGTATTTGACCCTTCAAGAGTGTTCGGAACGAAGAACTTTTTTACCATCGCCAAAAGGCGCGCTTCCTCTGACGAATCTGCAGGATCTTGGAACGCAGGACCCTTTACGTTTGCCTTGAGCTCTACCCAGAGTTCCATCTGCGAGAAATCCGTCCTCTTTGGAGAAGCGACACCCTCAATGCGGTTGTAGATCGCTATATCCGTCTTAAGCTTCACGCCGTTCATAGTGTCTTCTCTGCTGCCCGTGTTAACTGCCTGTAGGTGAGGCATCCAACCGCAAATCGCAGCAATCTGGACATCATCATTGTCACACAATTAGCACCGAAAGAAGCCATGAGGACTCACGAAAGTGTTGTATCGCGCGGTCTCTGGCCTGTCTTGGGGGACATCCTCAAACGGATCCTGTGGGAGCTCTGGTAATGCGGCATCGGCGGCTGGGACGAGTGTTTGCAAAAAGAGTTTAACAGGCATCGGGCCCCACCAGTGACCTCGCATCTCGATATCCAAGTCTCTTCGAGCCGCTTCAAAAGTGTAAGGCTCAACAGCGAACGCTTGGCTTGGGCCGTGTTTCCTTTTAACGGGAGAGGATTCGGTGGCACTCGAAGGACGAGTAACAGGTGGGGTGCCAGCTGGCTTGTATCTGGCACAGATTTCCTCCTGATTAGTGGGGGACATGTTAACAGGGGCGCAACGAAGAGAAATGAGGACGAACGGTTGTGGTTCAGGCAGACGGTACGGTATTTATCGTTGAAGGATGGGTGACAAGCTGCGGAAACGAATGTCAACCTCAGAAACGTGACCATTGTTTCACTTACCACTTGTCCGGATAAATCTCGTGCGGACTTGGAAGTATGAGATGAGGTTTGCTGTGAATCGGTTAGCACAAGTGCGACTCGTCCACACTTGAGACGCGTCTGGTCAGGTGACCGTACGGCAATACCACCTTGCCTTTTTCGGACACACTTGGAGCTTAGCCGAGTGTCCATCGGCACGTCAGAGCTGTGTGAGCCAATCCGGCATTGTCTAAGTGGGTACTAGTTGGCACAGTTGGTAATTTAGCTAATCTGGACAGACACCCTGTTTCCCACTCGTTTGACTCCTTGCTCGTGGAGAAATGACGTTGGAATGACTGACTGCCAGTGGCCATGGGCGACAAACATGATCACTAGCGTCACCTAATTCAACCTTTGTTGCAAATTTGCGCATAACCGCGTCTTCAATGTGTTTGACATGATGTCACTGGAAGCACTGCCATCTCAACATGCAGCCGACAATCTACAACACGGTTCTATGGACAGGGTTGTATGTACATCTTCCTCTTCAGTGTGTTTTGGCTGCTGGGTACTAGCACGGATGCTATATGAGCTCGTCCAGTATATCCGACGTCATCTCTTCAACTTGAACCTGGGTCACGTTAGGTCGTGTAAAACACTTGGACTTTTTCGCTCACCTCGGCCACGAATATCGGATGTGTGTTGATGATTTTTTTCTGATGCTCGTACTTAACGCAGTGTCGTCAGATCTACGCCGCCACCTAGTTTTCAGTCAAGACCGCTGGTTCTACTTATCCTACCACCACCACGGCCGCGTCTGGCACCCGTCAGCACTGCCGGCTCGTCGTCGACGACGTCTTCCAGTAGACGGAATGGCGAGTTGGCCAACTACACTCCTGCCAGTCGCTTTGTACGAGTCGCTCCTATGGAAAACACTTCTCCGAGGCACGGAAATTCATTCAAAGCTACAACACAGAAGCGGTCGCTATCAAACTCATTTGAAACTAACTTGCTTTTTTTCAGCCCTTCTCGATCTTCTCGATCTTGCATACGTTATCCTTCATGTTGTTACAATCTAGTGCCGTGAATCGGATGCCAGAACCAGTGTCGGCATATTCCGGTGACCATTCACGGAGCGGTCGAGTCACGTCGAGGTGCGATATATCCTATTAATCAACGCTTTGAGTGAGAGTCTACGGCGCGCGAGGAACGAGCACAGCCGTAGAACCAAGTCTTCGGACAAGCGCAGGCGAAGCGGCGTTCTCCGGCGCCTTGTTGTCTCGCGCCGCGCCATGCTCGTCTTGCCTGGCT
>JBBPTV010000734.1:0-15924 GCA_038094275.1 Tubosaeta brunneosetosa | reverse complement strand
GTGACATGCTGTGGCCATGCTGTAACAGTGTGACACTGTGGCTCAGTTGCCATGTCACACTGTGACATGCTGTGATATTCTGTCAGTGCTGTAATGACTGTGTGAAAAGTAGGGGTTTGCTGATGAAGTGACGATCAACTAAGGGAACCGTCAGAGAGTGAAGGTGAGAGAGGCGGGTTGACCGCACAGGCAATACTGACGGGAAGACAAGGGATGAGAAGGCCGTCTTTTAGTAGTAGCCTGCGAAGGGAAGCAATGGGAACTGAAGTTGGGCAAGGCGAGGCGAAACCACGGACAGGAGGTTCAGACGTGAACCACATGGAATCCTCCAGTGTCGTCGAGCGGAAGCATATCAGAATCGCTGTTCAGAATGCGACATCTGTTGCCTTCCTCGGTGATGGACAGCAATTTCTGAGCGGCGGCGTGGACGGGAAGATTCGATTTTGGAGCACAGAAGACGGGCAAGAGATTGGGACACCGATGGATATGGGGAGTGCTGTTCTCAGCATCGCGACCTCATCAAAGTGTATCGTTGCTGGGACAGAGAGTGGCCGAGGGACCCTCTGGAATGCGCAGAGTCGTGAAAAGATCAAGGAGATCAAATGCGAGAAAGCCGTCAAGTCAATCGACATTTCACCAGACGAGACGAAATTCGTGACATTATCAGACGACAGAAAGCCAGTTTCTGGTCACTCCCAGATGGTAAACATCTTGGTAGTAGGAAGCCACCGACATTCACACGGTCAAGTTTTCGCACGATAGCTCCAAATACGCTCTTGCCTTTGGCGAAGGCATTATTTGGACCTACAACAGCCAGAATCACAACAGGCTCCACAGCACTAAACTTCACGCCCTGTCTATTGCTTGGGCCAATGATGGCAAGCGACTCTTTGTCTTGTCTCCCGACGCCAACATCTACTGTCTTGAAGCCTCCTCCCTGAACACACTCTTCAAATGGCCGATTCACAGTAACAACAGACCCACTTGCATCTCTTTGTCGAACAATGGTGCATTCATCGCAGCCAGCGCAAACTCATCCGTCTCATTCTGGGAAACTGCTACTCACGTACAAATTGGCTCCGTCGTATACCATCCTGGTCCGGTTGACTGCATGAGCATCTCTTCCGACTACCGTCATTTGATCACCGGAAGCTCAGAGATCGTACTGTGGGACCTGTTTGACGTCCTTTCTGCTCCGTACTATCGGGTAGGTCGTTCCTTAATCCCTTGAATTACATCCCTAAGTGGCTGTTGTCGACTTGAACAGGGGAAAAAAGTACTCCACCCTGAAGAATGTATTCGGCTCGTGGGCGGCCAGCGCACAGCCGAACAGAGGTGCAGTGCGTGCCCTCTTTCTTCAACTCAAGCATATCTGATAATTCGTTTCCGTTGTCAGTGGATCTTGAGAAAACCGTAGAAGAACTCCGTGCGGAACTCGCCAAATCTCAACAGATTGTTCGTGAAGTCCTGGAGAAAACTGCAGAAGAACTCCCTGCGGGACGTGCCAAATCTCAAGAAATCGTTCATGAAGTTCAACGGACAGCCGAGGTAGAGCACGATGCCCTTGAAAATACCATTAGATTGCTACGCTCAAAGTCCGGTAAATACTTGCGCGATCCAGATTCGCGCTCGCCTGATCATTGTTTTCATTGTTCACGTTTATAAGAGGATCTCGAGAAAACGGTCAATGAACTTCAACAGATCGTTCGTGCCCACAGGCAGAAACATGAATGCGAGTTACTCTATTCCCGCGATCAAGTCTCCGACGCTGCAACTTCTCTCCTCGACCTCAAAAGGTCTGTTGATGAAAACATAAAATCTGACACCATCATCATGGACTGGTTTGCGGGTGGGTTTCTCGCTACCGAATACCCTTGTAGCGCTTGCCTGAGCATTTCATGCAGACTTTCAACAGAGATGCGCCAAGAGGCTGGAAGGGCCTGCCGATGCCGCGCTGGGCTCCCAGATCTATGATGAAGCTGACAAACACTTGTCGACTATATTATCACTGGATCCACCAGATCGGGTGCATATACTAATCGAGCGATGCAATGCACGAGCAATGATGAAGTCATGGGACAATGCACTGACGGATGCTGATGAAGTATGGATTGTCTCAGCGTCGTGGACAATAATGGTGACATAGTCTACAGGTGATCGAACTATTTCACCGAGGCTATGAGCTAAAGCACGCCGCCTTACACGGCGCGCAACAATATGCGGAAGCGGTTTCAACGTTTGACACAATGCTAGTGAAGCTCAGAGAATCCCTGGATGCACATGCTCGCAGTGAGTTATAACTTTTTCACTCTCAAGGACATCGACTAACCTAGACTGCAGAACTTTCTTCTCAATACACCGACGCGAGACTGACTATTCGATGTATCATTCATGCTACAATCTCTCACATGCCACGGATTCTCATCGACACCACCTCCGGTTGCCTTCTCGGCAGAACAGACCTGGCTAGAGCATTTGAAGCACTCCCGATCTTCCATGAGCTTGTGTCATCCATGACACGAGTGATTGACCAGACATGGATTCGGAGAGAGGTCGAGAACTTCTATGAATATGTGATGTTCTCACACAAGTGGGAGCATGACGAGCCTCTTTTCCAGCAAGTCGTCCGTGTTACGATCTACAAGCTAGGAGCGTCGCATGGCAACATCAAGCTCCAGACATTCTGTTCGCTCGTGCGTCAGCTCGGGTTCCGATGGGCCTGGAGCGACACGTGTTGTATTGATAAAGAAAACAATGTCATATTGCAAGAGTCGCTCGTCGCCATGTTCGCATGGTATCGCGGATCATCCCTCACAATGATCCATTTATGCGACGTCTCATCTGAGTCGGAGGTGCCGGACGGACTCCGGAACAGTATTTGGAACACGAGGGTGTGGACGCGCCAGGAATATGTAGCTGCCGAGTGGGTCCTGTTTTACACGCAGGACTGGAAACCCTATCTCGGATTGCCACTTGACAATCATAAAACATTGCCTCTGATTCTCAGAGAAATGGAGGTTCCTCAGGTCTCGTCAGCAGAGATAGCTATCCTTCGTCCCGGCCTTGACCATGTGCGAGAGAAGCTGTATCTGGCTTCGACGCGGGAGACCACCCTCGTGGAGGATATTGCATACTCGCTGCTCAGTATACTCAGGGCACCTATCCCGGTCATTTACGGCGAGGGCACCCGCGCGGTCGGACGATTACTCGAGTACGTGCTCACTGGATCTGGGGACGCAACAATTCTTGCCTGGACAGGGACCGCAAATGAGTATAATAGCTCCCTACCTATGGACCTCGCTGTTTACGACCCACTCGTACCGCCTCACATTCCGCGCATGGATACTGCTGACTTGGATCGCATTGTGAACGAAATACGCTCGTCCCTACCGGACCTCTCCCTTACCACGGCACTCTACGACCGGCTGAACGGACTTCCTTCCGTGACGCTCGTTTCTAGTCGGCTTCGGCTTCCTTGCATTCGTTTCTCCATCGCTGAACTCGTCCGTTCGCCACAACAGGATGCAGAAACCGACCTGCACGTATACCAAGCGAAGACGGACGTCCTTGGGGACATCGACATCACGACGGCGGAAACGCTCGCCATGAGCAACGAACACTGTCTGGTTCATCCCTGGATCCGCCCATTGCTCGACCAAGAATACGCACGCGGGACAGGCGGACTCGACGAGAGGACGCGCGCGCTGCGGTTGGTCGCCCGTCTGAAACAGCCCTTTGGGGCGCTTCTGTGCGAGAAGGTGTCACGCGCAGACTATAGGCGCGTCGCGGCGGACTGTTTGATCATGGTTCAGGTTCGGGGCGAGGCATCGTTGACGGACCTGGTGAACAATATCGACACCATCGAGGTACTGTAGCTTTGGCCCGGACTTCGACGAGATTACAGCACTCCCGTTCATGAATGACCAACTTCCTCGTAGTACATGCACATTAGGTATTGTACTAGTGGATTAACCCACCTTTTATACAGCCGATCGAACTATTTACTTGAGCCAAGAAAGTGTGGAAGGGCCTGCTAACGGGTAGTCGATCCCGCCAGAGGCCATGTACATATACAGAGGATCAGTTTAACAAACATACCCACCGCGTTCACATATGTGGACGATCCAACATCGATACCCGCATTGGCATCCTTTCTTCTGCTGGGAACGACCGTCAATACTCACTGATAACGAAGCCTTACAAAAGAAATGGGCGTTATGGGGTTAGGGTGATTTTGGAGGCTCACTGCGGCCTCTGCTGTCAATCCACTTCACCCGCGAGAGTCTCGAGCACGGCAGCGTCCTATCCAAGGGCAAACCCTATGTGTTCAGAGTGGATACAGGGTTAGTGCGGTCTAGTTCAATGGGAAATCGTCGCAGCGGATCAGGGATATCATGAATACGCACCAGCAGGTAAACCGTGCGAAAGCTTCAATGACGTCACCGGGTACGCGCGGTAAGCAAGTAAACAGGACAATCATTTTCGAGTACCCTCTCGGCGCCCTCCGCTCCTACCGTTCTTCCGACTGTGTGCGGACGGCATTCGCGGGGACATTGTCCACCTCCACGAGTTTCTTTACTTTAAGGATCTTCACCGCCGTTTCAGGCGTGTGCGCGTGATAGCCTGACTGACGGTCTGCATCTGTCTATGCAGGCCGAGCGCGGTCAGCGTCTCTTGCTTGCGGTCCCCGAGGGCGATGGCAGAACGCCGAAGGGTGATTTTGAAGTGGGCGTTTGGCACGGAGCCCGTTGTGTACCCGCGTGCGAGGAAGACAAGACGTCGGCGAAGAAAAAGTTGATAGATGAGATAAGCACAATTCAAAGTGTGTCCAGCCTACCGACGCTCAAGTCGCTCACAACGGAGCACAGAATCGATGGCTTCTCGTTGAATTCATCTCAGTTTCGACAGATAGCATTAGCCATCTCTGTGCCGCACGCACCGGCCTCGTTTGACGGCAAACATGTCTATGCGACCTTGCGACAGAGGATTATCTTGAACTTTGGTGATACAGGATGGGGTACTGCCGGAAGTTCGATGACGGGCAAGTGTCCTTTTCTGTCTGCCGTCTATCCCCCTGACATGTACAAGACAGTCAGGTACTTTTCGCCCACAACGCATCTCTGTATCATTTGAGTTGCGCGTGACCAGCATGGGGCGCCGTTACTCTCCTCACGTCTATCAATGGCACGCGGGTTATCCCCCACGTTGTCCATGTATCAGGTTCGTCTTCTTTGGGGCGCGAGACAAGAGGTCCGACGGTATTCTACAACAGGAACGATCAAACACGTTCAGCTAGCTGCCATCAAACACAACAGGCCAGTCCTCGCGCGATTTAGGGCAATATTGGAGACCCCAGGTGAGACCATCATCCACGACTTGTCCCTATGTCCATCTTCTCCTTGCAGCGCACTATCATGCACGAGATTCTTATGAGGGATACCTTGCTCAAAGTAACCACGAGCTCATGACATTACAAAAATAGACTTGGAGGTAAATCATGTATTCCGAGTACGTACTAGGATGTGCACATAGTCCCTACACCAAGATGAGTGCTCGTGTTGTACCGTCTGCGCAGCAGTATCATGATAAACGACTTTTCTCCCTGTACGTATGCGCGTGGTCTCTGTCTCAACATCACTAATCACGGCCGTCGTTTATGTCTGGATCTGCCCTCGAAGAGAGAACGAGGCTCGTGATCGAAAAAGAGTGCGGGACGATGACTCCGAGTGGATGCGAGGAAGGCTAACGGAAGCTCGTCGAGCAGAGTGTTGTAGCGAGAGGGTCGGGCATGAATGAGCCTTAAGACTCTACTGACCTTGAAGAGACGTGAAGGCATTGTATGCTAGGTGCCACCCCGTTCACAAGTGCCCCTAGAATGCTTCAGTATCGGATCTTTGGGATTGTGAGCATGTTAGCAAGACACAATTATCACCCTGGGAATTCTGGTACGCAGGTCAAGACGCACAAGGTTGGGGGAGTTAAGGCAACTTAAGGTGTTTCAAAAATGGGCACGCGTTCTTTTAGCGCTCGAACACCTGGGTGAGTATGTTTCGCAAAGGTCTCCTGCGAAGGAGAGAGAGTAAGCATTCAGGTCAATGGGAGAGAAAAAATACTGACGGGCAGCAAAGAACCTCATACAAGTAACGATGAACCAAGGGAACCACTGCCAGGAAGTGCAGGTGAGAAAGGCAGTCGACTGAGCAAGCAACACTGATGAGGAGAAAAGGGACGACAAGGCCGTCTTCTAGTAGCAGCCGGAGAAGGGAAGAAACAGGAATTGCTGGGGACAGCCATAGGGAATTACTGCGACCATCGTCGAGTAACAATGAAGCAACGGGAGCTGAAGTTGGGCAACGCAAGGCGAAAACACGGACGGGAACTTCAGACATGAACCACATGGAATCTTCCCGCATCATCAAGCAGGAGCCCGTCAGAATCGTTGCTCAGAGTACGACATCTGTCGCGTTCCCCAGCGACGGAGAGAAATTCGTGAGTGGTGATAAGGGCGGGAAGATTCGATGTTGGAGCACAGAAGATGGGCAAGAGGTTGGGACACCGATGGATATGGGGAGTGCTGTTCTCAGCATTGCGACCTCACCAAAGTGAACTGTTGCTGGGATGGAAAGTGGCCGGGTCGTCATCCAAAATGCGAAGAGTCGCGAAAAGGTGAAGGTGTTCAAAGCACACGAGAAAGCCATCAAGTCAATCGATATTTCACCAGACGAGACGAAATTCGCGACATTATCAGATGACAGGACAACTACGATCTGGTCACTCTCAGATGGCGAATTTCTTAAGCGTGGCGGTCAAGACATCGACTTTCACACGGTCAAGTTTTCACCGGCTCTAAATATGCACTGGTCTATCTTTACAAAGACTGTAATGTTCTTTGGATCTTTGACAGCCAGAATCACGAAGGACTCTACGGCACTGCCATTCACGCCCTGTCCATTTCCTGGGCCAATGACAGCAAGTGCCTCTTTACCTTGTCTTCCGACGCCCACATCCACTGTCTTGATGCCTCCTCCCTGAAGACGCTCTCTGAATGGCCAATTCACACCACCGGTAAACCCACCTGCATCTCCCTATCACGCGATGGTGCAGTCGTCGCAGCCAGCGCAAACTCATCAGTCTCCTTCTGGGACGCTGTTGCCCACCAACAAGTTGGCTCCATCGTATACCATCCTGGTCCAGCTGACTCCATTGCCATCTCCTCAAACTACCATCTTCTGCTCGCCGGAAGCTCAGAGATTGCAGTGTGGGACTTGTGTGACGTTCTTTCTACTCCATACCATCAAGTAAGTCGTTCCTTAATCCCTTGGACCACATCCTCAAATGGCCGTTGTTGACCACGACTTGAACAGGGGAAAAAACTCTTCGAAAAGACTGTGACTCTCCGCCTTGAAGATCGTGTTAAGTTGATCGTTGATCAACGCACAGCCAAACAGAGGAACAGTGCGTACCCTCATTGTTCAACTCAAGTGTGTCTGATAATTCGTTTCCGTTGTCAGTGGATCTTGATAAAACCGTAGAAGAACTCCGCGCGAGACTTGCCAAATCTCAAGGGATCATTCGTGAAGTCCAACGCACAGCTGAAGAGAAGCAAGATTCCCTGGAAAACACTGTCGAGTTGCTACACTCAGAGTCCGGTACATACTTTCGCAATCCAGATTCACGATTGTCTGATCATTGCTTTCATTGTTCACATTCATTAGAGGATCTCAAGAAAACGGTCGAAAGGCTCCACACAGAACTTGTTAAATCTGAACAGGTCCAGCGCACAGCCAAAGAGAAGCAAGAAGTCCTGGAAAACACCGTCAGGCTACTATACTCAAAGTTTGGTACATACTTTTGCAATCCCATGGTTTTCTTTGTTCACCTTCATTAGTGAATCTTGAGAAAACGGTCAATGGACTTCACGCAGAGCTTGCCAACTCTCAACAGATCGTTCGTGCCCACAGGCAGAAACATGAATGCGAGTCGCTCTATGCCCGAAATCATGTCTCTGATGCTGCAACTTCTCTCCTCAACATCAAGAAATCTGTAGACGAAAACATAAAATCCGACGCATTCATCATGGACTGGCTTACGGGTGGGTTTCGTCGCCACTGATTAGAGAATGGTGTGCATTTCCTACATTCAGGTTTTACGAACAAATGCATCACCGCCCTTGAGTCGATTGGAGACAATGCATCAGAGGCCAAGAAACCTGAAGAGGCTCTTGCCGCCTATACCGCTGCATTGTCCCTTGGCCCGTTGAGCCCGAATGTTCTCTTAATCAAGTGGGCCAACATCGCATTGCTTCACAGATCGATAGAGGATGTATTAGATGATGTCAACAAGGTACGTGTATTTATGTGCCAGTCTGATTTCAGATGGTGATATAAGATACTTAGTTTGAGCTCCCGAGATTCATGATCTATCGCATGATATGCGACATTTTCGAAGGACATGGTCGAGTTGCTGACGCGATCGAGTGCTTCCAGAAGATGCGACGTGAACTGGTATCGGATGTGAATGGTGACGATAAACGCCCGCAATGGGAACTTAGTGAGTGTTCACCCCGAAACACCCGAGTACTTGTTTGAGCATCATTGCAGATTTTCGGCAGAGATGTACCAAGAGGCTGGAAGAGCTTGCCGATGCCGAACCAGGCTCCCAGATGTATGATGAAGCTGAAAAACGCTTGTCGACTATATTATCATTGGATCCACCAGATCGCGTGAATACACTCATCGAGCGATCCAATGCACGAACAATGATGAAGTCATGGGACGACGCACTGAAGGATGCTGACGAGGTATGCATAGTCTTGACACCGTACACAGTAGTGGTGACATAGTCCACAGGTGATCAAACTCGAGCCATCATCTCATCAAGGCTATGAGCTAAAATATGTAGCGTTACGTGGCGCAGGACGTCATGCGGAGGCGGTTTCAACCTTTGATACAATGCTAGTGAAGCTGAGAGAATCCTCGGACGCACATGTTCGCAGTGAGTTATAACATCGATGCCTTCGATGATGTCGGTTAATATGGTTCACAGGGATTTCTTCTCAATACACTGATGCGAGACCTATTATTCGACATATCGTCCACACCACCATCTCCCACATGCCACGAGTTCTCATTGACACCACCACTGGTTGCTTGCTCGGCAGAACAGACTGGCTAGAGAATTCGAGGCACTTCCAGTCTTTGATGAGCTTGTGTCGTCCATGACATGAGCGATAGACCAGACATGGATTCGGAGAGAGGTGGAGAACTTTTATCGATATGTGATGTTCTCACACAGGTGGGAGCATGACGAGCCTTTCTTCCAGCAAGTCATCCATGTCACTGTCTACAAGCTAGAAGCATCGCACGGCAACATCAAACTGCAGGAATTCTGTTCTCTCGTGCGTCAACTCGGGTTCCGATGGGCCTGGAGTGACACCTGTTGTATCGATAAAAAAGACAATGTTGTATTGCAAGAATCGCTCGTCGCCATGTTTGCCTGGTATCGTGGATCATCCCTCACAATTATTCACCTTTGCGATGTCTCGTCGGAGTCGGGAGTACCTGATGATCTGCAGAACAGCATTTGGAACACCAGGGTATGGACGCGCCAGGAATACATGGCTGCTAAGCGGGTCCTATTTTACATGCGGGACTGGAAGCCCTACCTAGGATTGCCACTTGACAATCATAAAACATCGCCTCTGATTCTCAGAGAAATGGAGGTTCCTCAGGTCTCGACGGAGGAAATAGCTGTCCTTCGACCCGGCCTTGACCATGTGCGAGAGAAGTTATATTTGGCTTCGACGCGGGAGACCACCCTCGTGGAGGATACCACATACTCGCTGCTCAGCATCCTTAAGGCACCTATCCCGGTCATTTATGGCGAGGGCACCCGCGCGGTCGGACGGTTACTCGAGTACTTGCTCACCGGCTCTGGGGACGCGACCATTCTTGCCTGGACAGGCACTGCAAATGAGTATAATAGCTCCCTACCCATGAATCTCACTGTTTACAACCCACTCGTACCGCCTCACATTCGGATACTGCCGACTTGTATCGTATCGTCAACGAAATACGCTCGTCCCTACATGACCTCTCCCTTGCCATGGCACTCTACGACCGGTTGCACGGACTTCCATCCGTGACGCTCGTTTCTAGTCGGCTTCGGCTGCCTTGCATTCATTTCCCCATCGCTGAACTCGTCCGTTCGCCACGACAGGATGCAGAAACCGACCTGCACGTATACCAAGCGAAGACGGACGTCCTTGGGGACATCGACATCACAACGACGGGAACGCTCGTCATGAACAACGAACACTGTCTGGTTCATCCTTGGATCCGTCCACTGCTCGACCAAGAATACGCACGCGGGACAGGCGGACTTGACGAGAGGACGCGCGCGCTTCGGATGGTCGCCCGTCTGAAGCAGCCCTTTGGGGCGCTTCTGTGCGAGAAGGTGTCGCGCGCGGACTATAGGCGCGTCGCGGTGGACTGTTTGATCATGGTTCAGATTCGCGACGAGGCGTCGTTGACGGACCGGATGAATAACATCGACACTATCGAGGTGCTGTAGCCCCGGGCTCGAGCTGGATGACTTATTTCTTTCCTGCTGTTACAGCATCGCTTTCTCCTTTCCGCCTCCTTAGTTTCGGGTACACTTCGACAAATATAGCTGGGCTTGATTGGATATTAGTAACTAAAAAGCTGACTACTCGGACGTGAAGGTGTTTCTAAACACCCGATGGACCTTGCAACCAAGCCGGGGAGAACTCGACCATCACAATGACAAGGAAGAACTAGCCATGCCCGGTAGCTGTCGACTGGTCCAAAGTTGTCAGATATAAGTTGTCCCAATCGTGATTTCTGGCGTGTCGGACGAGTTAGACGCGTGGTTCAAACTCGATCTTATCAGACTTGGAACCGCACAGTACCTCGGAAACATGTGTCTGTTCGGGCCTACAAGCACTAATCAGGTGAGTCAGTCGATACTTGTGAGAGCAATGGAAGAAGTCTAGTGACCCACGTGCACAGCATGAGGAGACTAGGTGTTGCAAAAATAGACACACATCCTTCCTTTAGCGCTCCAACACCTAGGCGAGTGTGTATCGCAAGGGCGATCTGCGAGGAAGAGATAGTAAGCACGCAGGTCAATGGGAGAGAAGAAACACTGACGAGCAGCAAAGAATCTCGCACAAGCAACAATCAGCCAAGGATCCATCAGGAAGTGCAGGTGAGAAAGGCGGGTTGACCGAACAGGCAACACTGACGGGGAGAAAAGAGACGACCAGGCCGTCTCTTAGTAGCAGCCGGCGAAGGGAAGAAACAGGCATTGCTAGGGGCAGCCATAGGAAACACTGAGGAGAAGCGACTCCCCAACCCGACCGTCAACCTCGAACAACAACGAAGTAATGGGAGTTGAAGTTAGGGAAGGTGAAGCAGAAACACGGACGGGAACCTCAGAGATAAACTACAGGGAGTCCCTCGACTTCATCGAGCGGAAGCACATCAGAATCGCTGTTCCGAGTACGAGATCTGTCGCCTTCCTCCGCGATGGACAACAATTTCTGAGCGGCGGCGTGGACGGGAAGATTCGACGCTGGAGAACAGAAAATGGGCAAGCGAATAGGATACCCGTCGATGTGAGAAGTGCTGTTCTCAGCATTGCGACCTCACAAAACTGGATCGTTGCTGGGACAGAAAGTGGTCTCGCCATCGCATGGAATGCGCAGAACGAAAAGACGAAGGTGATCAAACACGAGAAAGCCGTCAAGTCAGTCGACATTTCACCAGACGAAGCGAAATTTGCGACAGTATCGGATGACAAGAGAACCGATCTCTGGTCACTCCCAGATGGCAAATGGCTTCATGGCAAGATGAACGCCGATTTTCGCACAGTCAAGTTTTCGCCTGATAGCTCTCTCTTCGCTCTTGCCCATCTTAGCAACGACTGCAATGTTCTTTGGATTTGCGACAGCCAGAACGGCAGCCAGCTCTGCAGCACTGCCATTCACGCCCTGTCCATCGCTTGGGCCAATGATGGCAAGCGACTCTTTGTCTTGTCTTTCGATGCCAACGTCCACTGTCTTGATGCCTCCCTGAAGACACTCTTTAAATGGCCGATTCACAGTAACGATAAACCCACCTGCATCTCCCTGTCACGCGATAGTGCACTCATCGCAGCCAGTGCAAACTCATCCGTCTCACTCTGGGATACTGTCACTTGCCAACAAATTGGCTCCGTCGTACACCATCCTGGCCCAGTTGACTGCATGGCCGTCTCTTTGAACTACTGTCTTTTGATCGCCGGAAGCTCAGAGATCGCACTCTGGGACTTGTGGGATGTTCTTTCCACTCCGTACCGTAAGGCGAGTCGTTCTTTGGGATCACATCCTCAAGTGGCCGTACAACTTGAACAGGGGGGGAAAGTCTTTGAAAAGACTGAGACTCTCGACCTTGAAACACGTATTCAGTTTGTCATCGGCCAACGCACAGCCGAACATGGAAACTGTGCGTGCTCTCTTTGTTCAACTCAAACGTGTCTAATAATTCGTTTCTGTTGTCAGTGGATCCTGAGAAAATTGTAGAAAAGCAAGATGCCCTCCAAAACACCATCGTGTCGCTATGCCCGAAGTCTGGTACTACTTTCGCCATCCAGATTCGCGATTGTCTGATTATTGTTTTAATTGTTCACGTTCAATAGAAGATCTCGGGAAAACGATCGAAGAACTCCCCAAAGAACTTGCCAACTCTCAACAGATCGTTCGTGCCCACGGGCAGAAACACGAATGCGAGTCACTCTATGCCCGCGATCATGTCTCTGACGCTGTAAATTCCCTCTTCGACATCAAGAAATCTGTAGATGATAACGTAAAATCTGACCCATCCATCACGGATTAACTTTGCAGGTGGGCTTTGTCGTCAGTGATCAGAGAGCAGTGTGCATTTCCTAATTTCAGGTTTTACGAAAAAAAGCATCACCACGCTCAAGTCGATCGGAGACAGGGCAGAGGCTAAGAAACCCGAAGAAGCTCTTGCCGCCTATACCACTGCATCGTCCCTTGGCCCGTCGAGCCCCAATGCTCTATTAACCAAGTAGGCCTGTATCGCGTTGCTTCACAGATCGACAGACGATTTAGTACATAAATTATGCCAACAAGGCACATATGTTTACGCGCCAGTCTAATTTCAGATGAATGATGAGGTACTTAGTTTGGGTTCCCGAAACGAGATGCAACATTCTCGAAGGACATGGTCGAGTTACTTGTGCCATTGAGTGTTTTCGGAAGATGCAACACGACCCGGTGTTGGACGCGGATGAACTCATCCCTACTCAACCAGTTACTCACCGCAATGCTATATGATCGGCTCAACGGCCTCCCACCCGCGACACTCGCTTTCTGTCGGCTGCGGCTTCCTTGGATTTGTTTCCCCGTCACTGAACTCATCCGCTTACCACAACAGGATGCGGGACCGACCCACGTGTCTACTGTGCGGAGACGGACATCCTTGGGGCCGTCGAGATCACGACGGCGGGCGAACTCACCACAGAAACCGAACACTGTCTCGTTCATCCCTGGATCCGCCCGCTGATCGTGCACGCGGGACGGGCGGACTTGATGAGACGACGCAGGCGCTTCGATTAGTTGCCCGTCTGAAGCGATCTTTCGGGGCACTTCTGCTCGAGAAGGTGTCGCAAGCAGACTCTCGGAGCTCTTCGTTCCGACTGTGTCCCTCGCGGGGACGTTGTCCTCCACGAGCTCCTTCACGTGTCTTTCCAGCCGCTTCAGGCATGTGCGCGTGATAAACCGTCTGCATCCGTCTGTGTAGGCCGAGTGCAGTCGGCGTCTCTTTCCTGTGGTCTCCAAGGGCGATGGCAGAAAGGGTGATTTTGAAGTGTGTGTTTGGCTCTGGCTCACGGACGGAGCCCGTTGTCCTGCATGAGGAAGACGGTGCGTGGGACGAGTCGGACAAGAGACATGGGCAAAGAAAGGAGTAGCGAGTGACATAAGGATATGTAGCCTTGTCATAGTCAGATTCAAAGTACGTCCAGTACTTTCACCGACGCTCGAGTCGCCCACAACGGAGCACAGAATCGATGGCTTCTCGTTGAATTCCTAACTGTCTCGACAGATACATCCGCCGTCTGTGCGCCGCACGCACCATCCTTGTTTGAACACATCTATGCGGCCTTGCGACAGAGTGTCCTACTGAATTTTGGTGATACAGGATGGGGTGTCGTTCGATGACGGGCAAGTGTCCTTTTCTTTTCGCCGTCTAACCCCCCTCGGACGTGTGTGAGACAGTCAAGTACTTCTCTCCTACCATCTGTGTATCATCCGCGTTGCGCGACCAGCATACGCTCGTATGGGGTGCCGTTACTCTCCTCGCGTCCATCAACGGCGTGCGCGTCATCCCCCATGTTGTCCATGTTTCAGGTTCGTCTTTTCTAGGGCGCAGGAGGAGAGGTCTGATGGCATTCTGCGACAGGGACAATCAAACACGTTCAGCTAGCTGCCATTAAACACAACAGACAAGTAGTTGCGCATTTTAGAGCGATATTGAAGACCCCAGGTGAGACCATCATCCACGATTTGCTTCCATGTCCATCTTCGCCTTGCAGCACGCTATCACGCACGGGATTTTTATGAGGGATACCTCACTCAAAGTAACTGAGAGATCGAGAGATTACAAGAATAGTCTTGGAAATTGGAACGGCCAGGCATGATAGGCAGATGACGGTGAGCGACCTGTAGGCCAGATTGGTGAGGAACACGATTGGCAAATCTTGAGCATATAATGTCCTACAGTTCCAGTCATGCATTCTGGCGCCTTATCTAGAAGATGGAGAGACTCACAATAGGTGCTCTGCTGATACTTGAAGTATCCTGAAACTGTGCAAGAAAGTATGGACTGGAACAATACGTTGGGAGATAATGGCACCCCCGAATCTCAGATGAAGTACCACGCCAATCACCTCGGCACGGTGAACCTTCACTCATCCCGAGTACGTATAACGTGATGCAGTGCATGCAGCCCTGCACAGAGGAACGACCAACACGAGTACAGTACTCGTCTCGTGCCTACGCAGCGGTATCATGATAAACAACTTTCCTCGCCGTCCACTTGTGCATGGTCTCAGGCTCGACATCACTAAACACGGCCGTCGTTTGTGTCTGAACTGGCCCAGGAGAGAACGAGTCTTGTGAGCCGAAAAGGAGTGAGGGAACAGCGTCGCCGAGTGGATACAAGGGAGGCTAACGGCAGCTTTTCGAAGTGTCGTGGCGGAAGGGTCGGGGGTGAATAAGCCTATCGGTCTTGAAGAGACGTGAAGCTATCGTATGCCGGGTTCCATCCTGTTTGCGAGTGCCAGATCTTTGCCGTTGTGAGCACACTGGCGAGGTGCTACTTTCACCTCGAAGATTCCAGTATGCAGGTCAAGATGTACGCGATGACAATGCGACGATGGCGAGCAAATACAGCGGTTTCTTGGCGACACTGGACTCTAGTAAGCTGTGGTGAGGTGACGTTCACTACTTGCCGGAAGAAAGAACATGGAACCAACGTCGCTTTCCATGTACAGTATCCACGTGATGAACACGAGGTGACCACGCCGTGATCAATAAGGCAACCTGACATGAATACCAGGTGTTGCAAGAACGGACACCCGTCCTTCCTTTAGCGCTCCAACACCTGGGTAAGAATGTTTCGCAGCAAAGGCCATCGGCAAGGGAGAGATAGTAAGTATGCAGATCAATGGGAGAAAATAAACACTGACGAGCAGCAAAGAACTTCGCACAACATCAGCAAACCACCAAGTTGTTGTGCAGAACTGTACATCATTTCACAATGTGTTACAGTGGCTACATTGTTACAAGCAGGTCCCCCCCTGTGCAGTATGGCCACAGGCTGTCACAGGCCGTCACAG
>JBBPTV010000733.1:0-15924 GCA_038094275.1 Tubosaeta brunneosetosa | reverse complement strand
GAACGGGGATGATCGAGTACTAGAGCGGTGCTCGAGAATCGAACCACATTCCTTCCTACACGCAGCCTTTGAAAACAACTCGGATATTAACCACGATCGAAAGATAACCGAATATTTGTAAAGGCGATTTAAGCTTATTAGGGCACCCGTTAGGACGCACTGGTTTCCCGCGTGCAGAAGTGGTAACCCGCCATGAATGATGAAAACCTTGCCAGTTCGGGAGCGTCTAGAACACCAATATCGGTCGGTCTGATGCATATAGAAGCAATCGTGTAGTTGAGCACAGCAGTAGAGGCGTAACATGCATGCGGCCAGGTAGAAGCCTGGTACAATTCCTGTGCTCGACTTTGAGATCATCGACTCGGCGACTATCCTGTTTCTTCTAAATCACGTGATCACTGCCTGAAACTACCACGTCCGCATTCAGTCAACCCGCTTCAATGCTTGGCCGGGTTTCTCATTGCGCGAGACGGGCGAACAAACGACTCGTCGTGCCACTCCTTTTGCGGGAAAACCACGGTCAGGCAAGCCCAAACGATTCGCAACCATCAGGTCGCACCACCTCTTTTGGCTTTAGGACGGTCCCGGAAGAATCCAAAGAAAACCTCGTGAAAGGCGTCTTCGATAGTGTGGCGTCCAAGTATGATCTGATGAACGACGCGTCGTCTCTTGGCGTACACAGGTTGTGGAAAGATGACTTTGTCTCTACCCTGAGACCTGGGCGCAAAGGTCCAATTCGCTGCATCGATGTCGCTGGGGGAACAGGGGACATCGCACTTCGTATCCTCGATCATGTGCGGGAGAAGCACGCCGACAGGGAGACTAGTGTTGAAATTGTGGACATCAACGCACAAATGCTTCGCGAAGGCTTCAAGCGATTTAAGAAGACAATGTACCACAACAGTGAGTGTGCGGCTATGCCAAAAGACACCACTGAGGGGTGAGAAGCGCCACAGGTATCGTTCCATGAGGGCAATGCGCAGGAGCTACCTCCATCACAATTCCAAGACAACTCGTACGACTTGTACACGATCGCATTTGGTATCCGCAACTGCACCTCCGTTCCTGCCGTCCTGAAAGAGGCGTACAGGGTGCTGAAACCAGGGGGAAGGTTTGCTTGTCTTGAATTTAGTAAAGTAAACAATCCGCTGTTGGGCGCGTGAGTGTCTCATCACCCTGTCCTGACGGTTCTCATGGTGCGCAGCCTGTATGACCAATACTCGTTTTCTGTGATACCCTTACTGGGGACTATTCTGGCCGGTGACAGGGATTCGTATCAGTATCTGGTCGAATCGATACGCAAGTTCCCTTCGCAACCCGAGTTCGCAGGGATGATTAGGGACGCTGGGTTTGCGACAGGCGGGGATCACGACGGCGGGGCATGGATGGATTTGTGGGGTGGTATTGCGTGTATACACACTGGGGTCAAAGTTTAGATTAGAATGTCTTGTGGGGCCTCGTTTGAGCGCCACAACCGCGCCTTTGCGGCAAGCCAACCCCTACTGATCTGCTCTTGCTTGGTTCTACACACGACTACCACCATGGCCACTCCGTCCTCGTCCACGCCGACCAACGTTCCCCATCCAATGCCCCCTGCGTCTGCAGATTTGGCGACGACATGGGCATTCCTCGAGGAGGGCGTCGACCACATCATGACAAAGCTCCAGACCGGCGTCTCGTACTCCAAATACATGAGCCTTTACACCGTAGCCTACAACTACTGTACGTCCTCTCGCATGCATGGCGGCCCAGAGAACGCTGTGGGGGCAGGAAACCGCAGTAAGTGCCCTCCTCTTACCCCTACAACGGGAAGACTCCCGATAACGACGATGGCGACGCTGACCACACCAAAGCAGCTGGAGCCAATTTGATGGGCTCTGATTTGTACAACAACCTCATTCGATACTTTGTTGTGCATCTCAAGGGTCTGAAGGAGGCAAGTTCCCCTTTTCCCTAGGTCGTGCCCCAACCTGATGGTATATTGTAGCAATCAGATGTTCTGCAGGACGAGGCTCTCTTGCGATACTATGCTGGCGAGTGGGACAGGTACACAACCGGCGCAAATTACATCAACAGATTGTTCACCTATCTTAATCGCCATTGGGTGAAACGGGAACGGGACGAAGGTCGAAAAGGGGTCTATCCCGTGTACACGGTGTGTTCCCCAACGTCTTTTTTCGCGTCCACGAACGTGATTGACCCCTCGCGTGCCGTGTAGCTCGCGCTCGTCCAATGGAAGTCCAACTTTTTCCTACACGTGCAGAGCAAGCATTACAAACTGGCGGGTGCTATCCTCCGACTCATCGAGCGTCAGCGGAATGGCGAGACCATCGATCAAGGTCTTGTCAAAAAAGTCGTGGACTCTTTTGTTTCCCTTGGCCTCGATGAGACCGATATCAACAAGGCCTCGCTGGATGTCTACAAGGAGCACCTGGAAATACCATTCCTCGAGGCTACCGAAAAGTATTACCAGCAGGAATCGGAGGCGTTCCTCGCAGAGAGCACCGTCTCGGACTACTTGAAAAAAGCTGAAGAACGTCTCAGGGAGGAGGAAGATCGCGTGGACCGTTATCTCAACACGGAAACGCGGAAGCAGCTCGTCAGCAAATGCGAGCATGTACTCATCCGACAACACTCGGAGCTCATGTGGGAAAGCTTCCAAAACCTACTCGACTTTGATAAAGACGAGGACCTGCAACGGATGTATGCGCTGCTATCTCGAATCCAGGAAGGATTGGAACCACTGCGGAAGAAGTTTGAGGAGCATGTCAAGAAAGCCGGGTTGACTGCCGTATCAAAACTGGTTGGCGAGGGTTCCGAAGGTGCCGACGGTCTGGATCCCAAAGCCTACGTTGATGCGTTGTTGGAAGTCCACCGCAAGAACTCGGAGACGGTGACGCGCAGCTTCAGGGGAGAAGCCGGGTTTGTTGCGAGCCTTGACAAGGCTTGCAGGGAATTTGTCAACCGCAACGCAGCAACGGGCACGTCGACGACGAAATCGCCAGAGTTGCTTGCCAAGCACGCGGATATGTTGCTGAGGAAGAACAACAAGATGGCCGAGGAAGAGGATCTGGAAGGTGCCCTCAACCGCGTCGTAAATCTTATGGTTCTCTTTCCCTGTACCCTGATTGACGACGGATTGTAGATGATTCTCTTCAAGTACATTGAAGACAAGGATGTCTTCCAGACCTTCTACACCACCAAGCTGTCGAAGCGACTCATTCACGGCGTGTCTGCGTCGGACGAAAGCGAGGCCAGCATGATATCTAAATTGAAGGAGGCATGCGGTTTCGAATACACCAACAAGCTGCAACGCATGTTCACTGGTATGTTCTGCGTGTAGTTTCGTACCCTTTTGGTGGTAACATTGGGCGTACAGACATGAGTCTAAGCAAAGACTTGACTGATCAGTTCAAGGAGCGCATGCAGCAAAACCACGACGACATGGACGTCAACTTCACCATCATGGTTCTTGGCACGAACTTTTGGCCTCTGAATGCGCCCAACAACGACTTTATTGTTCCGCCCGAGATTCTGCCCACGTACGAACGGTTCTCCAAGTACTACCAAACAAAGCACTCGGGTCGGAAACTCACTTGGCTGTGGAATTACTCCAAGAACGAACTCCGCACCAACTATTTGAGCCAGAAATACATTTTGATGACGAGTTCGTATCAGATGGCGGTGTTGTTGCAATACAACAATCATGATACGTTGTCACTGGAAGAGCTCACGACGGCCACGGCGATCAGCAAGGATATTCTGGTCCAGGTGTTGTCGCTGCTTGTCAAGGCAAAAGTGCTCGTGAATGAGGAGACGGAACAATACGATTTGAACCCTAGTATGCCCGAGTGAGACCGCTTTCTGACTTTGGCTAATGACCATATACAGATTTCAAGTCCAAGAAGATTCGTGTCAACCTCAATCAGCCGATCAAGGCAGAGGTCAAGGCGGAGTCGTCCGAGGTGCTCAAGACGGTTGATGAAGACCGCAAATATGTGATTCAAGCGACGATCGTGCGGTATGCTGTGTATTGTTCCGTTGGAACGAGATGGTGATCGCTTTGTGTATAGGATTATGAAGGCGCGTAAGACGATGAAGAACCAGCCATTGATACAGGAAGTGATTTCGCAAATCTCGCAGCGGTTCGCTCCCAAGATCCCTGACATCAAAAAGGTGGGTGTGTGTGAATGAGTGTGCACTGGTTTGAGCTCATGTATGCACACAGGCGATCGACACGCTGCTTGAGAAGGAGTATATCGAGCGTGTTGAGGGCACGAGGGACACGTTTGCATACGTCGCATAAGTCGAAGAGATAGTGTAGTCGTATTAGTAATATACCATATCTGAACTGGATTCCCACGCCTACCCAGCATGAACCTTCGAGATGCGCTCCTCGTCGCCGTCGCCAAACTGCCAGGGACCCGCACGTTCCACGTCCACGCACTCGTATCGACACCCAAGAAACACTTCAACTTGTTCCCATTCGCAACGCCACGACCAAAGACTTATCTGCAGCATATACTCGTCCTGCTCGCGGAACAGCCCACGGCAGACTCACCACGCGTATTCGTGTCCGCCATCGAGGCGTTTTTGTACCACGTACCGTCTACGTCTAGCGGGGTGCTGTACGTCTCCAAGGTCGACTCTACCGGACAGGCCAAGGCGCCATCGCCGACGCCGGTGCTGGTGCGTGCGCTGGTCAGCTACTACGTTGATCCCACGACGAGACCGCTTCCTGTCGCCCATCTATGGGTCCATCTCTTTGCGCGTGCGCAGGGCCAATACCTGTTCCCAAACTCTGCAGAGTATGAGGGGAAACGCCCGCTGTCGGACGTCAAGCTCTGTGCGTGGTGGAAGCGGCAGCTGAGTATAGTTGCCGAAGACGTGAACGCACGTGTGGCAACGTGTCGCACGCGATTATTTTATCTGCTCCCGGGGCTCGGTGAACTGGAGGCGTCCCACGCGCTGGACCGCGTGTACGCGACCGCAACGTCGGTACCGTGGACGTATGGGGATCCGTATGGGCAGATGGACATACCGCAGCCGTGCCCGATCGTGGGGGACGGGGATGGGCATATCGGGCACGTTGTGCCGTGGTTCGACGACGACCCCAAGGCGCGGTTCTTGGATGAGATCGCGTACACTACGGAGGCGAATGGGGTGCGGTCACCGGAGCGGAAGCGGGCCCGGACTGGTCGCACGGAGAGGAAGGAAGAAGAAGAGGGGGAGAGTGGATCGGGGGAGCGGGAAGAGACGACGAAGGCGCTGAGAAAGGTGCGGGTGGAGGAATTTTGGGAGCGCATGTCGTTCCGACAGGAATGCATCGCGGGAGCGGTCACAGGATTCTTTGTGATGGTCACGACAGGGCCGAGAGCGGGATCAGGACCACAGCCTGGGGAGGTTCCTCCGCAGATGATGAAACGTGTGTTGAGTTCGCTGATGAGTGGGCACGAGTTTCCAACAGTCGAGCGGGCGGTGTGGTCCACGCGGGTGCTTGAAGAGACGATTCGGGGACTGTGTGATGATTCATCGCATACTTGTGGTGCGGTGGTGGTCGACAATCCTGAGGAGGAGACACGGCGAGAGGTGGAGAAGAAGAGCGTGACGGTGTTGAGTGTGCGTCGTAAAAAGAGGGCGAGAGAGGATGATATGAGGTCATAATGAATGAGATATGATGAGAAATGCACTGCGACGGGCTGTGGTAGACGTTTATTACACTTACGATACCTTTTCGCTTGTCGTTCTTTTTCTTGACCATGCAGTCTCTTCCCTCCTTTGCCCAGGCGTTCTCGAGCTCGTCTCTGAGCGAGATCACCCACATCAGCAACGCGTTGCCTCCGATTCAGCTCAAGAAACGCTCCAGGCTCGATCCGTACGTGCTCCTCCTCCCCCCCCCTCCCAGACGCGCTTCTCACCCTTCACAGCGCTGACCCCCCCGTCCGCGTCAAGGAGGAGGACTCTCCCCCCGCTTCCCCACCACAACCCACAGACCCACAAAGGGACGACGACGCCACCCCCGCCGTGCAACCCTCCGCAAAAAAGCGCCGGGTGACCGTCAGCGCCGTCCCCCAGCCGTCCCCACCCGCGTCCCCACCACCCAAGCTCCAAAAACAGCCCGACCAGCGCACCACCGCCATCCCACCCACTCCCATGGTCTCTGGGAGTCTTCTCAGTACGTCCCCACCCAGTGATCAGACAAAGCTGTCCCGCATCGGCCGTGTCAGTCCCACCACTATACCCCGCACCGCTACCAACCCCGTCGCCTCCTCCTCCTCTGCCCAGCCAATCACACCTCCCCCCCTGCTCCAGGCAGAGCCCCCCTCGAAACCAGCACACTCCTTACCCCCGCCACCGATCAGCTTCGCACGTCGTCGTGCTGCCCAGCCTGGTGCTCGCAAGAAGAAGCCCGCTGATATCCTCATCAGCCCCCGTGGCGCTGGCCCGTCCGATCCACTCGCACCCGTCATCCAGAGCGCGCCCCCCATCGCGGATCCAAGCCGCTTCCCAATGGCCATTCCCCGTCTGCCCATCATGGTCGCCAGCGCACAGACCACAAGAAGAGTCGCCAGCAACGTGCCTCCGACTCCTACCCGCTTCAGTCTCCAGGGCACTACCGCGCCCTCGATCAGCTCGGCAGCGCGCACCACCATGCCCTCACCCCCGAACCCTTCCGTTCCGATCGCCAGTGCCTTGGTGCCGCCGACACCCCAGGCACTTCACCACCCTGGCTACACTGGCGACAAGTCGGCCTTTTTGGCCCCATTCGAAGTCTTTTACGATGCCCTCAACGACTCGAAGCAGCTCAAGACCTGGCTGTCAGACCAGCTGCAAAAGTCGAATTCGCTCATGGTATCGCTCAAGCAACAGCAAGAAAAGATGGACGAGATCGTGGAGGATTTGGTGGAGAAGCGCACCCGCGCGATGCGCGAAGAGATGTCGATACTCCGCCAGCGCATGGAATCGCTCGAAGAAGCGCTTCTCGCTGTCCGCGCCGAGTCTACCAGAGAGCAGGACGGCGACGGCTATGGGTACCCCCAGGGTACCAAGTTTCACCAGAACGGGGTCCCTCCCGGTACTGACAGGTTTGCCGCTGAGCGCAGACCTGACACTGACCCGCCGTCTCTGTCGCCGCCTGTGGAAACCACGCGTCGAGCAGAGGCACTGCCACTGTTCTCCCTGGGTGGACACAGCCGGAGTACATCAGGTCAGAAGGCAACGCCTGTGAGGTCGCAAGAGCGGTCGGGTACTGCGCGACCCTCGGAGTCGCGGACCGCTACCCGGTTGTGGTCGTATGGCAACAACGGTCCGCCGAGTGAAGGTCCTTAGAATCGGACTTTTTCTTTTTTTCTTTTCTTTTTTTTTTCAAAGAGACTATGTATCTCTGATTTATGGTTCGGTTTCTTGTGTCAGTTGCTTTCGTATTTCGCGCACAACATACGTTCGTTTCTGTGCTTATAGGAGATGTATTATGATAGAATTTGCTAGTAGCCCTTTTTTTTTCTTTGTTGATCGACGCGCGTGACCGATCGGTGGCACTCTTCTTTTTCGCCTACAACATGCTTCGAGCCTTGTGTAGAACGTACGCTACTCGTCGACCAGAACGACCCCCAGCGCGTTTCCCAGACCCCCTGCTCAACAACCCCAAGGCAGTCGTGACATCGCTGGACACATCCCTGACCTTCATTCACCGCCCACCACCGTCCGCACCGTCGCCCTTGTCCACCACCCTCGACCCCGCGTCCCCTCTGCTGCGTCCCGCGACGTCGACGGGCACCCTGCTGCCCCCGCTCCTGCGGCCGTCTGCGTACAAGCCAGAGCCAGAGCGACTCTCCAAAGCAGACATCGAGCAACTGCGCGCACTCAGACGGTCCGACCCTGCGCTCTACACCTGCGGCAAGCTCGCCAAGATGTTCCACTGCACGCCTAGCTTTGTCTCGCAGGTCGCTGCGCTCCCGCGGCCGCTCCGGAGGGCGTTTGGAAAGAAGGCGCAGGACAGGGTCGATGCGGTCAGGGCAGGCTGGGGCGAGCGAAAGACGACGCTGAGGGCGATCAGGGACAAGCGCAGGCAGTTTTGGTGAAACAGGTCGGTGCGCGTCGCTGCCCGCCCGCCCGACGGCGTACTGATAGGCTGGACGACCAGCGGGTCGACTCGGACCGTGTCAATCCAAAACGAGCATGTCGTCATTCACCGACTTTTTCCTGTTCTCTCTCTTCTTCTTATGCTACTTGTTCGTCGTACACACGCCAGAGCTTTTCATGCCATGTCTGTCGCTAGATTTCCACCCCATTTCGCCAATACAGATCACCGCCAGCGCTGTCTGGCCCAGCTGCGCTCCAAGTCGGTCTCCCTCGAGAAGTACATCTACCTCAACGGCCTCAAGGGCCGCGATGCGAACCTGTTTTACGACATTCTGCTCGGAAACATGTCGGTGCGCACCAGAGAGCGCGCCAGCTGACCCAGCTTGACCCACCCACCACCAGGAAGTGATTCCTATTCTGTACACCCCAACGGTAAGCGCGCGCCCTGCAGTCCGTCGTGTGACCTCACCCTGCCCAGGTCGGCGAGGCCTGCGTCAACTACTCGCACATTTGGCGTCGCCCGGAGGGTCTGTACGTCTCAGTCGAGGACAAGGGCCGTATCCGCGACGTCCTCGCGTCGTGGCCCAACGCCCACGACGCCCGCATCGCCGTCGTCACCGACGGTGCGTCCGCACGCCCTACCCCGTCCTGTACTCACCCCAACCGGTCACAGGCTCGCGCATCCTCGGCCTTGGCGATCTCGGCGCGAACGGCCTCCCCATCAGCATCGGCAAACTGTACGTGGCATGCGTGACGTCGGGCACGCGCTGGACTTTTTTTTTTCTTCTTGCAGGGACTTGTACGTCGCGGGCGCGGGCATCAAGCCGGGGTCGACGGTGGGTGGGTGGTGTGCGGACGGTTGCGTTGCTGATCGTGATCGCGCAGGTGCCAATCTGTCTTGATCTCGGAACCAATACCCAACGTTACCTCGACGATCCGCTCTACATTGGCGTGCGTCGCGGGAGGCCCACCGGCCCAGAGGCGAGTTTGAGCCAATGCCTTGGTGTGGGTGCTGACGATACACAGATGGACGCCTTTATGGACGAGTTCATGCTCGCGGTCAAGGACGTGTTCCCGAACCTGCTCGTCCAGTTTGAAGACTTTTCGACCGACAGCGCGTTTCGGTACCTGGACAGGTACCGTCATCAGTACCGCGTGTTCAACGATGATGTACACTCGCTTTTTCTCCCCATCACTTTTTTCTCCTGTTGATCCCGCTAAACAGATTCAAGGTACGGGGTCGGTCATCCTCTCTGGTTTCATAAACGCGGCCCGTCTCTCCTCGGAGACATCGGGGAGGGCACTGGCGGACCAGAGGATCCTCTTCTTTGGCGCTGGCTCTGCAGGCATAGGCGTCGCAAAGCAGCTCCTCTCGTTTTTCACCTCTCTTGGGTTGACTCCCGAAGAGGCAAAGTCGCGCATTTACGTGAGTGGCGATCAGCTGTGACTAGACTTGCTGACGATCCTGTTAGACCGTTGACTCCAAGGGACTCGTCACCGCGGACCGCAAGGGCCTCCAGGAACACAAAAAGTGTAGGCCGCTTTCGTTGTTTGCATGGCAACACTGACAGTCGGCTAGTCTTTGCGCGCACCGATTACGACGGGCCGCAGCTCACCAACCTCGTCGAGATCATCCACCATGTCAAGCCTACCGCGCTGCTCGGCCTGAGTACGCTCAAGGTGCGTTGGGTCGTGTGCCGATCGTGTCCTGCTCACGCGCCCCTAGAACGCGTTCACAGAGGAAGTCGTCAAGGCCATGTCTGTGCTCAACGTGCGGCCCATCATTTTCCCCCTTTCCAACCCGGTTCACCTATGCGAACTCGACTACCCGGACGCCATCGCATGGTATGTTGGCACCCGTTTCCGTTTCCCTCGCTCACCCTTTGCAGGACCAACGGCAAGGTCATTTACGCGTCCGGTAGCCCGTACCAGTCTGTGACGCAAGATGGGGTGGAGTACGAACCAGGACAGGGCAACAACATGTACATCTTTCCTGGCATTGGCCTGGGTGCGATCCTCTCCAAGGCGCGCCACGTCTCGAACAGCATGGTCGAGCAGGCAGCTGTCGCGCTCGCATCTTCTCTCGACGCCGAGGAGCGTGCTGCCGGGCTGGTGTACCCGCGCTTGACGCGTATCCGGGATCTGAGCGCGCAGATCGCGCTGGCGGTCATTCGCCAAGCACAACAAGAGGTGCGTGGGAGATTGTACCGCGCACACTGACTGACCGTCCCAAGGGATTGGACACGAACCGCTATCTGCGCACGCTCCCCGACAAGGACCTGCTCGAGCTCATTCAAGACAAGATGTGGCATCCACCGACGATGCAGGTCGTCAGTTCCAATCTCTAGCCGGACGGATTTCGAAAATAGAAGGATATGTTGGATTTTCTGCCAGGTTTTATCACATGTCTAGAATCGCGTATCATCGGATCTGTAGCCTGTATGCTTTTCAAATATCAATCTCTTCACTCAGTGCGTCTGGCCAGTCGTCCCGATCCCGCTTCCAGACAGCGATGCTGAACCGGTGGTTGACACCCTTGAGGGCGGGCACACATGCGACGCCGCCGCACCCGCCCGTCTTGGGCATCGGTACGAGATACACCACCTCTTTGACGCGCGAGTGCAAGAGGGCCATGCTACACATGACACAAGGCTCGTGGGTGATAAACACGGTCAAGCCCGTCAAGAGGTACTGTGCGCCGTTCTCTGCCGCACCCGTATCCCGTTGGGCACGGTCGTCCGCGACGCGGCGAATAAGGTCGAGGGCAGCATGGCGGAGGGGATGGCCCGTCGACACCCGGGTGTCGTACCCGAAACACGGGCGCGAGATCGCCGGTCGGTCGTCTGCATGGGGCAGCGGGACGTAGGCCACGGCGGGGACCTCGGGCGCGTGTGGGGCGCGCAAGGCGACGAGGAGGTCGCGCACGGCGTGGGACGCCCAGCGCACGCGTCCCTGCGTCCACGGTTCGGGTGCCCATTTCCGCTTCGGACACAGCGCGGTCGGCCAGTACGTGTTTTTGAGGGCGAGCGAGGTGGGCGTGCGTGCGGGGTGGGACGGGACTGGGAGTTGGTAGGGGGGGTCGAGGGCGGGCGTGTGTGGGAATGGCGGCGGGGTTGGAGAGACGTCCAAGAGGAGGGTGGCCAGTGGGCCTCGTCTGCGGACGCGTTTGAGGTGTGAGAGTGCGTCCGTGTCGAGTCCGGATTGTTTGAGCCATCTGGGAGGCACATGTTAGAACGAGGAAGAGGAGCGGGTAATGGGGTACCTCAGCATCGTCGCGATGTGCTTTGGGTCGGGTATGTCTACGACCCATGCCTGTACTGTGAGTAGATGAGCGTGGAAAGGAGGGAGGTGCCGTGGCGCCCTACCTAGATCGATATCTTCCAGCCGTGCTTCCTCCTTTTCGAGGCCAAGCTTGATCCAAGTGAATGGAAGGTCCGCCTCCTGGACGATGTCATCCATGTTAGTGCTCGTGATGTCGTCGTCACTGTGTGGTTGGATGCTTGCTAGGCCGCCCCAAGGGTCGGTCGTTTCGTCTGGATCCGAGTGTTTATCCCGTGGACCGTCTACGGGATCGAACCAGAGCGGGTGGCCGTAGAATATGCAGAGTTCCTCGTCGGGTTGGATCGCGCGTGTGGATGTATATACAATGCATTCGCGTGCAGGATCCATGGAATAGGACACGTTTGGGCTCTCCGCGTGGTTCAACAAGGAGCCTGTGGGTGATGATGAGCACATGAGAGATCAAGCCATTAGGATGAACCCACCAAGGCCGAGTGCGAGTGCCATTCGGCCGTCTCTCCAGTTAAAAGTATAGTGGTCGAGCAGGGTGTGTCTTCCATGCGCATCGTATTCTTGTTGGCTGAAGAGCAGGACGGGGCTGATCTCAATCACCGTCTGAGGTGGAATGGGTTGGCCAGCTGAGATGGTGGGTGAGGTTGGTAGAGAACAAGTAGACAGAACATACCGAACACGCCGCGACCTTTTCCTTGAAGAATCTTGAGATGAGCTTGGGTTGGGTTCAAAGTCCAGCGTGTCATCACAACTTGAACTCGACATGCCATCCGCAAGACCGTTGCCAAACGTGCTCCTCGTCTCGCTCGTCCCCGTCGCGGCCTGGTTCATCGTTCGGCCTCTTCTCGACCCACCACCACCCCTCCCAGTCTTGTTTGCGTCGGTAGGGTTCTCCATATTCGCATTCCTGGCTGCGCTCTACTTGATACCCGCCCTTGGGCCGACGTTCATTCGTGCAAACCTCAAGGGAAAAGATCTCTTAAAGGTCTATTCGGACCCCATGTGAGCTTCCCTGCGACTCAGCCTGAGCTCTGCTGAGCGCACACAGACCAGAGAGCCAAGGGCTGATATGCGCCTCCATATACATCCTCTTGTTGATTCTGTTCATTCCGTTCCCCTTCTCAAACACAGTCGGCAACCTTCCAGACAGCCGAAAGACACTCGAAGGTCTCCAGGGCGTAGCTTCACTGCACCATGAGGTGAGACCCCGATCATCTCACAGGCGCACGTCATACAAATGTCAAGTCTAGCTGTCAGTCTACCTCTCCTCGCTGTTGTCACTGTTGATGGCAACTATGCTGGGCTTTCTGGATGACGTGTTCGATATTCGGTGGAGGCACAAGTTACCGATACCCATCATCGCCGCCATACCCATGCTCATGGTGTACTATGCCGAGGGTGGGAACACACACGTCGTAGTACCCATCCCATTTCGGCGCCTTTTCGGCGTGTTGGTGAACCTTGGTTCGTGATGACTACAACCAGGGTCCACGTTGTTGATGTGGCGTCTGGCAGGTCCGCTGTACTACCTGTACATGTCACTCCTCTCGACATTCACCACTAACAGTATCAACATTCTTGCTGGGATCAATGGCTCCGAAGTCAGTCAGGCAGTCATCATCGCCATATCGGTCATCTTGAACGATCTGCTATATCTTCCGTGGCCTATAGACTTCAAGATACCCCTTCACCTCCTCGGCAGTCAAACCGAAGTAGAGATTGGGGGCGCATGGCACGCTGGAATGTCCTATGGCAGTAGCGAGTTGGTGGGCAGACATCTGTTCAGTCTGTATTTTATGCTCCCCTTGTTGGGAGTCTGTCTGGGATTCATGTACCATAATTGGTGTGTGGTCTGGTCCCTTGCTTGATCTTGCATCTGACAGCCATGCACAGGTATCCTGCCCGCGCTTTTCCTGGGGACACGCTCTGTTACGTTACCGGCATGGCGTTTTCGGTCGTGGGGATACAGGCCCACTTTTCAAAGACGCTCCTGCTCTTCTTTTTGCCCCAAATATTCAATTTTGTCTTGTCCTGTCCCCAACTATTCGGGCTGGTCCCATGTCCGAGACATCGTGTCCCAAGGTTCGTTCGGTCCCCTTCAGTGATGACCTGGAATCATCCCGCGATGGACAGATTTGATCCTGACACCAATCTATTACACCCCTCGAAGGCGTCGTTTCTAAAGCCACCCTCTGAGCTGGCAACGATGATTCTTCGGATCTTTTCGGCGCTGGGTCTCACGGAGCTTACCCTGCAACCGAACAACACCCAGATCCTGGAAGCATCCAACCTGACGATCCTAAATTTCCTTCTCCTGCGCCTCGGGCCGATGTCCGAAAAGCGCTTGGTACAAGTGCTGATGGCGACGCAGGTGAGTGCGGGCTTGGAGCGATCTGTTTGGCAGACTCATGGGCTCATAGGTTGCTGGGAGTGTGGTGGCATTTGTAGTACGCTACGGGCTTGCTGGGCTCGTTTACGATGGTGATCGGAGGTAACCAAGGTTGCATGTGTAGTGTGGAGCTGAATCTTAATCACAAGTAAATTTCCCGAAATCACGTGCCTGTGGTTGAGCAGACAGGTTTAATATGTCTTGGCTTGTTCTCCTCCTTGTACAGCAACTAACGCGCTGATTCCTCTCTAGCAATGCCCAGTCAAGAACGCGCCGCTTTCCTCGCCGAAGTAGCCCAAGTTGAGCAATGGTTCAAGGTCATCACCCCCTATCTCATCATCGTTTGACTAACTCGCAGCCGAATAGAGTCCCCGCTTTGCCCGCCTAAAGCGCCCGTATACCGCTGCACAAGTCGTCTCAAAGAGAGGAACAATCCCCATCAAATATCCCTCTGACATTCAGGGAAGGAAACTCTTTGCCTTGCTTTCCAAACACGCCAAGAACCGCACACCGTCGCACACCTACGGCGCGTAAGTATATACCTCCCGTATTACAACCGCAGCTCATTGCCATATAGGCTCGACCCGGTGCAGATCACCCAGATGGCCAAATACCTCGAGACAGTTTACGTCTCCGGCTGGCAGTCCTCCTCGACGGCCTCGAGCACCAACGAACCAGGCCCTGATCTCGCCGGTAAGTCCTAGCGCCCACCGATCGGCGTCTGATTATCGATCGGCTACCCCAGACTACCCCGCCAACACTGTACCGAACAAGGTGGAGCACCTATTTATGGCACAGCTCTTCCACGATCGCAAGCAGCGCGAGGCACGCGCCCGCATGACAGAAGCCGAACGCGCGGTGGCGCCCTATATTGATTACCTCCGCCCGCTCATTGCCGACGCCGACACCGGTCACGGCGGTCTCACCGCCGTCATGAAGCTCGCCAAGCTCTTTGTCGAAAAAGGCGCGGCGGGGATACACATCGAGGACCAGGCCCCGGGTACCAAAAAGTGCGGGCACATGGCCGGCAAGGTGCTCGTGCCCGTCGCCGAGCACGTCAACCGCCTCGTCGCGATCCGTCTCCAGTTCGACATCATGGGCGTGGAGAATTTGATCGTTGCCCGCACGGACTCGGAGGCGGCGACGCTCATCACGTCCAACATCGACGCTCGGGACCATCCGTTCATTCTCGGCGTGACCAACCCGTCGCTGCAGCCGCTCGCCGCCGTCATGCTCAAAGCCGAGGCTGCGGGCAAGTCGGGCGAGGGTTTGCAGGCCGTGGAGGACGCCTGGGTCGCGGCGGCCAATCTCCAGCTGTTTTCCGAGACGCTGGCGAACGCCCTCGTCGCGCAGGGCACGCCGCGGCACGTTGTGAAACAGTTTCTCGTCCGCGTCGCGCACGTGTCGTATCCCCAAGCCGTCGCCATCGCGCAAAAGGAGTTTGGGCTGAAGAAGGTGCCCCACTGGGACTGGGACGCGCCGCGGACCCGGGAGGGGTACTATAGGTACCAGGGCGGCACCAAGTGTGCGATCATGCGCTGCATCGAGTATGCGCCGTACGCGGACGCGTTGTGGATGGAGACAAAGAAGCCCATCCTAGCTCAGGCACGCGAGTTCGCACATGGCGTACACGCGGTGCGTCCTGGCCACTGGCTCGCGTACAATCTCAGCCCTTCCTTCAATTGGGAGGCCGCCGGACTCAGCACGCAAGACACGAAAGACTTCATTTGGGAGCTCGGAAAGCTCGGCTTTTGCTGGCAGTTTATCACGGTACGTGTATGGCAGCGTTGGGGAGATGATGTGCTGACTGGACACAAGCTTGGGGGGTTGCATTCGAACGCGTACATCAGCGATCTTTTCGCCAGTGCGTACGCAAAAGAAGGGATGAAAGCATACGTCGAGATTGTGCAGCGCAAGGAGCGGGAGATCGGTTGCGACGTGTTGACGCATCAAAAAGTAGGTGGAACCTGCAGAGATCATCCGTCTGTGCTCACTCTTGACGTAGTGGAGTGGTGCAGATTATGCCGACAGTCTGATCAAGACCGTCACGGGCGGTGTCTCGTCCACTGCAGCGATGGGCAAAGGTGTCACAGAGGATCAGTTCCAGGCGGCGAAGTTGTAATCGACAATGTTCTTATTATCGGTTTTCTTGTATCTGTAAT
>JBBPTV010000732.1:0-15925 GCA_038094275.1 Tubosaeta brunneosetosa | reverse complement strand
CGTGGTACGCTAGCGGTGTGCGCAAGGGGAGGCGGCACGCGTAGGCGCATTTGGAGCGCGGGAGGTGAGGTGACGGGTAGCGGGGGATGGCGCGCGGGGGATGGTGGAGCGCGTAGGCGGGAGGCGACGGCTAAATGGTGAGGGAGAAGTTGGGAGTGGCGAGCGGGTGTGTAGTAATGGCAGCATAGTATGTAAGCGAATCAAATCCTAATTAAGGTCATGTGATCCATTCATGCAAAATCTCTAAGTCCTCGTCTATTAGGAATCTACTACTACATTTTATTAGGTTATGTACTAGGTACTGTATGTAGCGCTGTCAGACTCTGTAGGGCCCTCGAACTCAGTAGCGCTGTCAGGTTGTGGCGCTGTGATGTGATGTGACATCTAGTAACACTGTGACATAACAGTAGCTACTGTAACTATTCTATTACTGTATTACCTAGTTACTCTGTAGCGCTGTCAAACCATGTAGCGCTGTCAGCGGGTGGCGCTGTGACGTAATGTCACACCTTGTGACGCTGTGATGCGACTGTACCTTACTTGTAACTATGTGACTGTGTGACTCTGTTGGCATGCAATGATGTAACATGATGTAACATGCTGTCACTTGCTGTCAAATTGCTATAATTATTGTAATAATTATAAAATATTGTCCCAAAATTAGTGATTTGCTGATGTAAAGTTGTGGTAAGACAACTCATGATCCATACAAGCATTGCAGGAGGCCTTGACTGAAGCAACTGGGCATAAGGTTAGGATGTCATTGGACTGGGTGATGCCCATTACATCTTCTGCTTGGAACCCTTGCATTTGTGATGCCTCCTCATACCCCTCCTTGGTGAAGTACCACAATTCAATGTAGTCAAAGTTCACTATCTTCTGGATGGCATACTGTGAAGGGCGCCAGACCAGAACACTTGGAGGGGGTCAGTTCTCATTGAAGTCTGCTAGTTTGAACTTCTTCTTTGGTGGGTCTGCCTCTGAGGAAAGAGGGGATGGCAACCTTGCCCAGTCATCTGAGGTGACACTACCCTGCTCCACTTGGTCATTGCCTCCAGGCTCAGGGTCCTCCTCATGGGCAGGCAGGCCCTGCTACCATGCATCTAAGAGTGCCTGTGCTGTCTCCTTGTCTATGCCCCCTTCTCAGGCAATAATGGCCTCTTTGATGATCCAATAGGCATTCCCAGCAAAGTCTGGTGCCACTGGAAGAGCCATGTGAAGTGAAAGATGGTTGGAAGAAAGAAAGAAAAGGAGTGTAAGGAACGACTTGGGGAGAAAGAGAGCAACAGTGGTGAGTAAGGTATGAGCATGCTGGTGGAGGTGAGAACAAGAGAAAAGTGCCCACTTAGTTATGCTCATCCAAAGACTTAACACTGGGGCTGTGCTCGTGCCTCACTCCATCACAGTGTGACAACATATATTGACAGCATCCACATGCCGACAGAGTCACACTGTTGCCAGCCTACATAAGCTAAGGCAGGAGGTACACATAGGATAGAGTCTATGTGTGAGAAGTGGAGTGGGCACACTGCTCTTGCTCTTGACCACTCCGCTTCCCCAGCCTTCTGTACTGTCCTACTTTGCATACCACTTTGTTTCTCTCCTTTTCAACCCAGCTTTGACATGCCCATCACTGTCAACCCATATGAAGCAGTTCCATCTGATTACCTTGAGGAGCATTATGCAGCCAGCCGCCAAGTATTTATAGACACAGCCCAATTGACAAATGAGCAAGCTACTCTTCACCTCATCAACATCTGGCAAGCACAAAACAATCTCAACAAGGCCAAATGGAATGCGCAAGTTTAGGCTGAACAGCAACTTGCTGAGCAGCATGAGGTAGACCAGCTTGTAGAGGCCAAACAACTGCATCAAAATGAAGAAGTGGAGAAAGAAAAAGCCATTCAAGATGACAAAAAGAAGAACTGCAGCAAATACCTCCTCTTCAAGGACATTCCCATGTCCTTGCACATCCCTGTCCTCCCTGACCCCTACACCCTCTGCAAGATATGCCTAGGTGAGTATTGCAAACTATACATCTTCACCAATAAAGGGCTCACAGACACCAGGGTCACCTTGCATTTGACTGACAATGATGCCTTTGTGCTTTCCTAGACCAAGAATGAGCTATCATGGGTACCCCTCATGACAACCAAAGTCCAGCAGTCCATTGTAAAGGACAAAGACATTACCTGGGAGCAGATAGATGAGGCCACCCCCCACATCCTGCAGGTTATGAGAGAATGCAACTGGCCTCTAGCCCATGTACAAGTGCACCTAAAATTTTGGATCACCCTTGGCTCTCACAACTGGCAACATCATCCCAATGAATGCCACCAATGCACTCTCATCCATTATCAAGCATACACTAGAAAGAGATGGCACAACTCTCTTAACTCTCACACCAACTCTTTCAATCTACAGTACATTACAGAGTCAGTACTCAACAATATGCGCACTGAAATAGTGGACAATGCTTCTGCAGCTGTGGCAGCCAGCGCTAAAGAGGCAAGTACTTTTCATGAATCAAACCTCTTTTACCACTAATCATCATTGCCCCCACAAAATCTTTCCCCCACTTCCTTTGTAACCCATCCCTTCTGTTACAATCTTTTTCCTTTCATTCTTCTTCTTTGATGTTCTCATACACTTCACTCATCTCTTCCTTTTAGTTTCTTCTCTTCTCGTTGTTGATTATGACTTCCTTTTGAGACTATCTACACTTCTTTATCCTAAACTGTCATCTTGTCCTCTCACCTTTCTCTTTCCAATGACCTCCTCGTGTCGTCATTTCCTTTCCAAGGTAGATGACTCGACTCTACAGTTCCTTCTTTTATCTTGTCTTATCTTGCTCTCTCATTGGATAATTAACTCTGCAGCTGTCTCTCTCACAACGGCGATGTTTCCCCTTGTTCCATAGTATTCCATAACGTTCCATTCTCTCACAATTGGAACTGTTAAATACCTGATCGCCTGTACAATAGTTCCTTACTCTGAATCTACACCATTCTGCATATTCATTCTTTGTCCTCAAGCAATTCTCAAGTCCTCTGAGTTCCTCGTCATTGTCCTCAGTCCTAGTCAATATCCTTCATCCAAAGACTTTCAAACCTCTTGTCCTAAGTCCTTCGTCTTTAGTCCACGATCCTTGTCATACTCATTCTCTGTCCTCGAGTGATTCTCGAGACCTGCGTGCTCCCTCATCATTATCCTCTGTTCTCTGTCCTTGGTTCACACTTAGCTTGCTAGGAGAGATGCTGTGGTACCTCTTCGTGAGCGTCTGCCTCTCTTTGGTTAAGTCAAACGCTCTCTTGAGTACACTTAGCATTACACCTCCCCCATCATCCATGCCACCCCTATGTGGCTCAATCACACCCCACCTCTAACCTGGCTTCCACGTCCAACTCCTCATTATGGCCTTAACACTAAACCAAATCACATGGGACTTAACGCCCCCCCACCTGGTTTCACACCTCAATTCAGCACCAATACTGTCAGCATTTCAGTACTGCCCACCATGCATCTTGACCCCATGTCAATGGTTTACCTACTATGCTCATTTCCATTGCCCTGTGGGCACAACACCATCACCAGGCTTCTGATAAGCTAGCTGCTGTTCTTACCTCCTTGCAGGCAATGCCCTCCAATACCAATCACTCACAGTCACACAACAGACAATCTTCTTTCTCAAAGAGACCCCCTTTGCCATCATCACCAGGTGATTCTTCCCACAAACGACAGTGCTCCTTTTGCCAAACAACAGGAGATGCCCATACCCACTTGTTGGCCCCCCACAACCCCCTCCACCCATGCACTGTTTGCCTCAGCACAGATTTCCATGTCAATGGCCCAGTTGCAGAATGTAACAAAGAGAAAACCTGGGATGGCAAATTCAACACATATGCCAAGCAGGTCAATCACAAACTCTTCATCAAAGATACCAACAAGTGCCTTTGCGCCAAATGGCAGCACCAAGAAGGCTGCCTCAACCCCAAATGCTTTTCCCATAAATGCTCAGGGTATAGAGCTGCAGCACATGGCACTATCCAGTGCCCTTGAGTGCAGAAAGCTAGAGGTGTGAACTCCCTATAATCCAGATGCATGGGAACACATGCTCCACACTGCGGGTCTACTACCTAAGTACAGAAATATACCCACTGGTCTTTGTTTCAGTTTTGTCATCAACTTCCCTGTCCCTACTAGAGTACAATCACCTCCTAATTCCCCATCTGTCATTGTTCATTCTACCCAACTTCACAACATCATACTTAAAGAAATACATAAAAATAGATACATTAGACCCTATCCATTAACAACAATAGAGGACGTGATTGGACCATATCAATCTTCCCCCCGTTCCATTATCCCAAAATCAGGTAAACCTAGCAAATTCAGATTAGTATAAAACTTTTCTTTTCCCCTTTTTCCATCTGTTTCAAATCCTTCTCCCTGTATTAATTTTCACATTAATCCTGCCAACTTTCCTGCATCCTGGGGAAATTTTTCCATAGTATACCTCCTCATCACCTGCCTCCCCCCTGGATCAGAAGCTGCCACATGTGATGTTGCTGAGGCCTATTGCACTATTCCCCTACACCACTCCCAGTGGCCAGCTGCAGTCATCCATACTTCCCCTACTTTAGGGTGCATTGATACATGCACAGCATTTGGCACCACTCCATCAGCAGGCAGTTATGGCCACCTTGCCAACACTAGAGCACACCTTTTCCAATTCCAAGAGATTGGACCACTCGATAAATGGGTGGATGATCATATTTTTTTTAGAATACCCCGTTCATTCTGCACAGACTACAACCAACTATGAACAGCATGGGTCAAGGACATAAGCCCCAGTGGAAAATGCAAGGAAGGGAGCCACATTTGATATCAAGGCTGTCACTTAGATGATTATGAAGAGTTCAATGAACCTTGTCAGTTTCCCAAAAGGGACTTATCTGGCCAGTCCCCCAGGTCCTCTCACAACCAAAAATTCACTTATGCAATCAATGACATTGATCAGATTTAATGTGAACTCAGCATCCCATAGGAAACCTCCAAGGACCAGCTGTTTAGCCACTCCACAATCTACATCGGTTTCGTGTGGGACCTACAACAGCGGGTTGCTTCTCTAAGTCCCAACAAAGCAATGAAATATGTGTCAGCCATACATGAGTGGAAAGTGAGGCATCAACATTGCCTTGAAGATGTCAAGAAACTGTATGGAAAACTATTACATACAATGTCTGTCATTCCCACAGGGCAAGCCTATCTAACTGACCTCGAGTGCATGCTCATGGTTTGCAAAAAGAAACCTTTTATGCCATACTGGCCTGACAAGCAAATCGCACAGGACCTCAACTGGTGGCTTGCCATCATCACATCAGAGAGCAGAGCGTCTTATCCCATAATCCCCCCACACACATACATTGACCTACAAGCTTTCTCCAATGCTAGCTTTCAAATCGGCATTGGAGTCATCATTGGTGAACGATGGCATGCTTGGCACCTCTTACCAGACTGGCAGACCAATGGAGGAAAATGTGACATTGCATGAGCTGAAGCCATTGGACTTGAATTCCTCATACACTCACTCCCTCACTGCATTGATTCTCCTCAACACATCATCATGTTCAGTGACATCATAACCAAGAAATCAACAACATCTTCAAGCAGATTCACAATACCATCACTGACCCTTCATTCCCCATCAACAGCATTATTTGTCGCTACGTCCCTAGTGCAAACAACCCAGCCAATCCCCCTTCACATGGCATCCTTGGACCACCATCCCATCTCCTCCCTCCTGTGCCCATCTCTTTCAGTCTTAGCAATATCATCATTGACTTTGTTACCCCCCCCCCCCACCCCAAAGAGCTACTCCCTCCCAAGCCTAGCCCATTTGGCCCTGGGAATTCTGACTCTATCAGCCACCCCCCACATCCACATGGCCTCTTTGGCAATACCTCTGAGCAGTGCTGTAAAGATGACAAACTCATTCAACTTGCTTTATGGGAAGACTAAACCCAACACAAATCATTTCAACACCCCTTTACACACAGATTCACTACAAACTTCATCTGCTAGACCACAACCATACAAGCCCAACCTCACACCAGCCCCTTCATCTTTACATCCACACTGCCTTGCTCACCTTTGCCTTCACCTCTGGCTTCCCACCCATTCTTCCCCATGCACTACTGCGTTAGGTCATGCACAGTGTGCAACCATTACAGAGGAAGACATGGAATGAATCCTCACTGTCATCAATGCCTTGTGGAATAATTCTACCAAAAGCTTATATGGCATGGGCCTTTTAGTGTACCATGTTTACTGCAACGTACATAGCATACCAGACAACCTGTGTGCCCCCATTTCTCCCACCCTCCTTGCAGTGTTCCTAGCCAGCTGTGTGGGCACTCATGCAGGCTCCACCATAGCCAACTATGCAGCTGAAATCTGTGCATGGCACATTCTGCATGGTTTTGAATGGAACACCACCGAGCTAGAATACAAGGCACTCCTCAAGGGCACAAATCAGCTACCCCCCCACTCATCCAAACACCCCAAACGAGCTCCTTCACTATCAATATTCTGGAAAGTTTTTGACAAGCAATGGACACTACAGACCCGCACGACACAGCCATTTTTGCATGCCTAACTTGCTCCTTTTTCTGTGTTGCCAGGCTAGGTAAACACACAACTTTAATACACATCCCAAACAATCCCCTTACCCCTCTTGCCAGGAGAATTCACTGTTCCAGCGATCAACAAATATAATCTATTGAAAGATATTTCCAGAGCAGACTTCTCTGCAGTAATAATGAAGGCCTACCTGTGATGAGGTTCTGTTTCCCCCACACCAAAACCATAACAACAGAAGAAGCACACTACACCCCACACCAAGCCACTCCCCTCACTGACCTGCAGGCAGCCCTCAACAATCATTTTGCACTCAATCTGGCCACTCCAGCACACCACATCTTCACATGGAGACATCCAACTAAGGGATTATGCCCACTCTCCAGAAAGGAAGTCACCTTGTGAATCAACAACATTAAAAGGGGATTACCAGGCATGGCTGAGCTTAAAGGTCACAGCCTGCACATTGGCAGCATGCTATACTACTTACTCAAAGGCATCCCCTTCAATGTTGTGAAAACCATCAGGTGCTGGTCCAGCGATTCCTTCACCCTACTGCCACCTCACATGACACCGAGGTGGTGATGCACAGAACATCACACCACCAGCCGTGCACCACCACCACACGGCGAAGACAATGATGATGCATGGGGGGCATGAAGGCACACCCACCACTACAGCGCCAACACGACAGGGCAGAACAGCGCCCCCACTGCCCACCATGACAATGACAGGGCGAAACAGCGCCCCCAGCCCCCAGACCCCAGCCCCCACCACAACGGTGATGACGACGAGGGTGAGGTGACACAACCATGTCCCCACTGCCACAGGACAGGTGGAAACAGCACCCCCAGCCCCACCACAACAGTGACGACAACGACAAGGGCGGGGTGATGCAACTGCATCCCCACCACCACAGCGCCGACAACTATAGGGCAAACAATGCACCAAGGCCCCACCACAATGGCAACAAGGGCAAGGAGGCACGACTGTCCACAACAACAACAACGAGGGCGAGGCAACGCAACAGCGCCCCACCACAGCGTTACCACAATGACGATGGGGCAAAATGGCACACCCAGCCCCCACTGCAACAGCAACGAGCACGAGCAGGCACAACTGCGCCTCCACTGTGACGAGTCGACCCAACAGTGTCCCCCCACCACAGCATTGACGACAACAGGGCAAAACAGCTTGCCCAGCCCTCCCACCACCACAACAATGGGGCGAAATGGCGTGTGCAGCCCCTACCAGAACAGTGCCCCCACCACGACACCATCATCGGTGATGAGGCTACCGGCGTGCGCAGCCTCCACAACAACAACAACGAGGGCAACATGATGCAACAGCGCCCCCACCACCACAGCGTTGACGATGACAGGGCAAAACGGCTTGCCCAGCCCTCCCACCACGACGATGACAGGGCAAAATGGTGTGCCCAGCCCCTACCAGAACAGTGCCCCCACCACGACAACACCATCGGCAATGAGGCGACCGGCATGCACAGCCTCCACAACAACAACAATGAGGGTGAGGCAACACAACAGTGCCCCCACCACCACAGTGCCGACAACGACAATGGGGTGAAAGGGCATGCCCAGCCCCCACCGCAACAGTGACAAGAGTGAGGAGGCATGATGGTGTCCTGTCAAAGTATAACTCTGGACATCTCCGGAGTTTGCACAGAGACCAACTCCGGTCATTTCTCGCTCATTTCTCATCCTACCTCTTTTGGACTTACTTATACCTATTATAGTATAGTCATACCTCATGTCGATTGCTTGGTGGCACTCCTACTCCCTCCAAATGCGTGCTGCTGTGCCCTTTGTTAATTCCCAAAGCAGCATGCCTAGTTTTGCCTATCCCATTCCGGACCTTTCCGAAGTTTAGTGAGTGCGTATCCTCATCACTATTTAACCCTTCCAACTCCTTCGTCTCACCTCAGTTGTGCTCAGTACTTGCAGCGCATTCTGAGGTGAGACCTTGCTCCATTCTTAGTACTCTGTATTTACTTTACCTTAGTTGGGCATTGCTGCCCCTATTTAGTACTTTAACACGTCCCCACCATGAGGTGACTGGCACATGGTCCATGACAACGACAGGGTGAAACGGCTTGCCCAGCCCCCCCCCACCACCACGACAGGGCAAAATGACATGCCCAGCCCCTACCAGAACAACACCCCCACCACAACATCAGTGATGATAGCAAGGGAGCATGATGGCATACTCGCCACCACCACCACCATGATGATGGCTGGGGCGGGGAGGCACAACGGCAAGGTGGGTGAGGGTGAGGGCAAGGGGAATAACCACACATGTATTAAATTACTTTTAATAAAATTTGCTTTGATTGCTTAAAAGCCTCAAGGTGAATTGGGAGCAGAAAAAAAAAGTGTATTATATGTGATCGTATGTGATGCTCTGTGCACGCGGTATGGTGCTGTATGACTTACTAATCCTGTGTAGCCTGTGGTCACCTGTGATGATCCTGTACAATAGGGGACCTTGACCCCATGCAGTAACAAATTGTGTGAATTGCCAGCCAGTCAATGTGTCATTTCTCCGAAAATGACAGTCTAATCAATGCCGGCCAATTCAGTGTAATTAGTATGAATGTCAGATCGGCCAGCGTTCATCAGAAGTCCATCACCCGAATTGGCCAATAGTAAATGGTTCTCTGACTGGCCGATTCACATTCTTGATAGCGAAAAGAGAAACCACTTGCCTCCTAAATTCACTGCTGGCTATCATTCATCCAGAACTGTATTTGGCCGGGTGTCAAGTTATGGAGACACTCAAGAAGGACGACAAAGTTCTTCATCTGCATGAAGCCCTGAAGTCATGGTATTCAGTCTTCACCGCAATTACCCTTATTGTCAACAGGGAGACGCCATTACACCTAGATCCAAAGACCAGCATTCGCTGGTATGATCTCATGCTCACCATCGGTGAGTACAATGAGGCAATTTTGGAACTGGGCACATTTGGACTGCACCTTCTCTACAACTTGGGTTCAGTTTGCTTCATGAGCGGAAAGCTAGTTCAGCATGGGGTTAGCTTGGCAAAAGGTAAATGAATATGCTATGCTTATTACATGAGGGAGAGTATGCATAGGTTTTACTCACTCCCTCTTGCAGGTTGGGTAGAATATGAGAGCATAGATGCAAAGATCTCTATATAGGACTTCAAAAAATGCACTTGTTCAGTGAAGTGCGTTTCTCAACATAGTTAATTTCGGCGAGACTTTTGAGTGTGTTACATTATAGTTGGGGGCAATTAGTTTCATGCCTTGGCCGCCACATCTCGCCAGTGGTCATCCACATGCTGCAAGGCATAAACGATTGTATCTTGGATGGCATTGGCGAAGCGGGGGGTTGAGTGGGTCGTTCAGACTGTTGGCGAGGTGTGCGGCCGGACTGCATGCAAAATTTCAAAATTTTCAAACTTGAGGGTAGTCTAAACCATGAAATCAAGGACTGGTGCAGCATAGTAGACTGGACAGTCAACCGTGGTTGGAGATTGGCCGATCGGTGTCAGACTGGCACTGCTGGACGTCGTGGGCCGCTCAGTTGACATCTAACCAATGCATATGGGCCAGTTGGCGTGACATGTGGATTTAAAAACTTTGTGGGCAGGTCAGAGAACCACAGACAGGTGCACATCGTCCCATCTGCCAGATATGGCATAGGCCAGTCAGTGAACCAGTGGTGTACACCAGCCAGGCAGCGAGATGGGTGAGAACTCCCCTCCCTGGTTAATTGGCCCATCGGCGTGACATAGGCATCATGAAATCGGCAGGTCAGAGAGCTGCTGACAGTTGCACATTGCCTGGTCAGCCATAAGTCAAAAAATGGCATTGGCCAGTCAATGAACCAGTCCTGCATATTGGCCAGGCGGTGAGTTGTGGGGGAAATCATAGCTGGTTAATTGGCCAGTCAGCGTGACATGGGCATAATCTCACAGGCCAGTCAGAGAACTGGTGACCACTGGAAACTGCTGTCGGCCAGAGAGCTATAAATTAGCAAGGGCCAGTCAGTTAACCGCCGGTACACATTGGCCAGGAGGCGAGATGTGTGAGTACCTCCCTGCTGATGAATCGGCCAGCTGGTGTGAGATGGGTATAATGTCATGGGCCCGTCAGAGAACTGCTGACGGGCGCTCATGGTCCGGTCGGCCAGAGTTTGGTTGAAGGGCATGGACCTACCAGTGAACCGTAAAATATGCCAAAAACCTTCCCTGGTTGACCGGCCAGTCAGTGTGAGATGGAATGATGTCATGAGCCAGTCGGAGAACCGCTGACAGATGGATGTTAGCCAGTCAGCAAGAGGGTTCGACCATCAAGCACAATTATCGGCCATTCTAAGGATCACCAACTTCTATCATAGCTGGCTCACCTGTCATTCACACTAATTATGCTGGACTGGCCGGCATTGACTAGCCTGTTATTTGTGGGCAAATGATGCATTGGCTGGCCTGTCATTTGCCAAAAATAGTTACTGCTTTATGTGGGACCTTGCCATAGCCCTGTGACATCTGTACAACTCTGTCCAACCCTGCACACCTCATTGGGAATTTGCTGATGTAGTGGTGGTGGTGAGCTGTCATGATCTGTGACATGTCACCATGCCACCTTCGTCGTAGTAGTAGTGAGGGCATACCTCATTACATTCTCCCTCCCTTTGCCCAGGTCGTCAATGTGGTGGTGGTGGTGCGCCGTTGTGCCTCCTCTGTCCCTGTCGTCGTGTGGTGGTGGTGGTGGTGGCATGCCGTTGTCCCACGCTGGTGGTGGTAGCAGTGGCGGCAGGTGTGTGCATGAGCAGGTGAGTGGCAGTGCAGGCACATTTATTTGGAGCATGGGTGGGATGGATAGTGGTGGCTGATGGCGTGAGGGATGGAGTGTGTAGCCAGGAGGTGATGGACTGACTGGTGGACGGAGAGAGGTTGGGTGTGGTGAGTGTATGGTAGTAAGGTATGTGTGTAAGGGAAATGGAATTCGAACATTGTGAATCACATGATCCATTCGCCCAAAATTTCTCTAAGTCCATACTATTAGGAATTTATTACTACATTTTATTAGGCTATCTACCCTAGTTACTTGTGTAGCACTGTCGAACTCTGTAGCGCTGTCAGCCTGTGCTGGTGTGACATGATGTGACACTGTGATATGGCTGTAGTCCTGCTGTAACACTGTGACACTGTGACATGCTGTGATGTTGCTGTAACACTGTGACACTATAACTCAGTTGCCATGTCACACTGTGAAATGCTGTGATGTTGCTGTAAATTCTGTGACAACTGTGTGAAAATGAGTGGTTTGCTGATGGATGGTGACAGAAGCAGAGCTTTGGGGCCTAGCAGAGGCAGAGATGGAGGCACCAGTGGTTGGGCAGATGTCTGAACCAAGTACAACTCTGAGGACCTTTTCCCTGCAGAGTTTAGCAGAGATGCATAGTTTCCATACTTGGAAGTTTTCTGGTCCAAGTAGAATGGGGCATTCCACAATCAAGGAGTTTTCGGAGGGCATCAGAGATGTGGTGATGATTATGCTGTGTTAAGTAGAGTTGTGCAAGGTCACGGAGTATAGTGCTAGTGTGCGCTAGCAGGGCTCATAACCTGTTAAATTATCTAAATAGGGGCAGCAATGCCCAACTCAGAATATGCCACAAGTACTGAGCACAACTGAGGTGAGACAAAGAAGTTAGAAGGGTTAAATAGTGATGAGGATACGCACTCACTAAACTCCAGAAAAGTCTGGAACGGGATAGATGAAACTAGGCACACTGCTTCAGGAAATACAGTAACAAAGAGCACAGCAGTGCATGTTCGGAGGGAGTAGGAGCACCACCAAGCGATCGACATGAGGTATGACTATACTATAAGAGGTATAAGTAAGTCCGAAAGAGGTAGGATGAAAAACAAGCGAAACATGACCAGAGTTGGTCTCCATACGAACTCCGGAGTTGTCCGGAGTTATACTTTGACAGTAACTCCCTCATTGTCAGAGGTATTGGAAGAGGGGAATAGATCCAGTTGACAGGACAAGGCATCAGGACTGGCAAGGAGTTTTCTGGGGACATGAATAATCTTCAGATCAAAGTTGGCAAGGTCAAGAAGCCATCTGGCTTGTTGTTGTCAAAGTATAACCTCCGGACAACTCCAGAGTTACATACACGTTAACTCTGGCCGCTTCTCTTCCATTTCTCACTCTACTGCTTTCGGACTTACTTATACCTATTATAGTATAGTTATACCTCGTGTCATTCACTTGGTGGTGCTCCTAGTCCCTCCAAACATGCGCTACTGCACCTTTCATGTTTCCTGATCTGACGTGCCTATTTTCGCCTATTCCACTCTGGAGTTATCTGGAGCTAAGCACGTGCTTGTCTTCAACACTATTTAATTCTTTTCGCTCTCTTCCTCTCACCTCAGTTGTGCTCTGTACTTGCAGCACAGTCTGAGGTGAGATCCCTTTTGATCACTTAGTATATTGTATTTACTCTACCTTAGTTGGGCATTGCTGCCCCTATTTAGATACTTTAACAGTTGTCGATTGAGATTCTGGGGAGCACAGAAGTAGAGGAGATTCTTATGATCAGTGAAGACTTGGACTGGGAAAGGGGAGCCTTGAAGGTAGTGTCTCCAAGTCTTCAGTGCTCAAATAATTGCAAGGAGTTCTCAATCATAGATGTCATAATTGCACTCAGTGGAGGAAAAGGAGGTGGACATATAAAAACAGGGGTGCCAATCACCATTAGAATCTGTCTGAAGGAGTATTGCTCTGGAGGCAAATTTGGAGGCATCAGTGGCGATTGCAAATGGTTTGGCTGGGTCAGGTAGCTGGAGGACGGGCTTTGACAGGAAGAGTTCTTTGAGGGATTCGAAGGACTGTTGACAGGTGGGAGTCCAGGACCAAGGGTGATCCTTTTTTGTGAGGTTAATGAGGGGGCAAGCAACAGAGGAGTAGTTAGGGATAAAGCAACAATAGAAGTTGGCAAAGCCTAGGAATGACCGAACTTCTTTTAGCTTGGTGGGGATAGGCCACTTTGCAATGCCATCCAGTTTAACAGGGTCCATGGCAAGTTGCCCAGGTTGGACAATCATCCCAAGGTATTCTACCTCAGAAGCAGTGAACTGGCATTTCTCCAGCTTAAGGTGTAGGTCAAGCTCAGTCATGCACTGGAGTACTCATTTGGTGTGTTCTATGTGGGTTTGTGTTACGATTTTTCTTCTCTTTCTCTCGTCTTGTTCTCTCTTGTTTCCCTTGCTCATATTGTCCCACTTATGTAAACCCTTTTGATTGGACAATTAGCTCCACAGCTGTCTCTCTCATGACAGTGATGTGTCCCCTTGTTCCATCATGTTCTATTGCATTCCTTTCTCTCACAATAGGAATACTTATATACTGATCATCCTGTACTTTTACTCCTTACACTGATTCTACGTTATATGACATATCAATCTCCTGTCCTTGAGCGATTCCCGAGTCCTCTGAGTCTTCCTCATCGTCCCCAACTCTTGTCAACATCTTTCGTCCTTGGTTTACAATCTCCATTGTATTCTTTGTCTTCGATCTTGGTCAACGTCCTCTGTCCTCAGTCTACAATTCTCATCATAACCTTCATCCTCATTCTTGAACTCTGAATCTCTTTGTCCTTGTTATATGACTTACATCGTTGTCCTTCGTCCACATTCATTGGTTCATATTCAACTAGGTAGAAGAGATGCTGTGGTATCTCTTTGTGAGTGTCTGCCTCTTTGGAGTTGAGTTGAACATCCCTCATGGTATGTTTAGCATTACAAAAGAATCAGTGTCTCCTTCAGCCCCTCCTGTTACGGAGTAGGGCCTACCCCATCCTCCCCTAGTCACAGTCAAAGCCACTCATTGTGCCCTTGGACAATTATTGGATGACCAACTGTTGTCATCCTAGTCACTGCTCCTCATTGCACACATCAGATGATTGATCATTGTCATCCCAGCCATAGTCTTTGCCATAGTCACCGACCCTAGGATCTAGTCACCCTAGATCAACCATCAGATAGCCAATCACTGTCATCATTGTCCTAACCATTGACCCCATCATTCCAGTCATAGCTAGCAGGAAAGATCCTCAAGCCTTCATCCCTAGTGAACTCTTCGTTCACTCCTTGTCCCTGAACCCCAGTAACACTCCAGCCCCTGGCACTTCCCAACAGCCCATCACCACTCCGACCACAGTCACTAGTCCCCTTAGCAACCATGGATGTTACCTACGTCAAACTCAAGAAACTCTCCCCAGAAGAGCGCATCAAATGTGCTAACCTTAGTCTTTGCTTCTGCTGTTGCCAGAAAGGCTACAATGCCACTGAGTGCTCAGGCACTAAACCCTCGTCTCCTTGATCGTTGAACATCAGTCCTGTCGAAACCATAGCCCACCTTGACCCTAAACCTGTCTCTGTGCTCGATGCATACTTTGACAAACTTTGTAACTCTGAAGTCGATGAAGACTCAATCACCCTTGTCCTGAAAACCGCATTCAGAACCCCCATGACAAAGCCCAGCTCTACTGTCAATGTCTACCTAGACAAACTTCGCACCTCTGGGAAGAACCTTACCAAAGGCCTTCAAAAGTTAAAGGCTTACCTTGAATCACCCAAAGAAGAACCCTCAGATGAGGAACTTGCCATTTACACCATCCAAGACTTCCTGAATGAAGAAGATGTGTCGATGCCTCCCTCCTCTCATGTATTCTCTGGATTACCCAATCAAAGAACCCTTCACTTACCCATTTGATTACAAGCTAGATCACAGACCATCACAATTGTTGCTCTTGTAGATTGCAGAGCGACCAGCAATTTCATCGACCCTAGCCTTGTCCCTGCCCTTCGTATGGGAATCAAATGTCTTCTGAAACCCCTCATGGCCTACAACATGGATAGCTCTCCAAACAAAAAGGGAGCTATCAAATATAAGGTTCAAGCTAATGCTCAAATCTCTTTCTTCAATCATCAACTTGACCTCATGGTTGTCGCCCTCAGCAAGCGACAGATCATTCTAGGTATGCCCTGGCTGAAACAATGGAACCCTACCATCAATTGGATCAATGGTACGGTAAGTATTAACCCAGAAACTCCAGAAACTCCATGTCAGGACACTGTGGTACCTCTTCATGAGAGTCCACCCTGGAATGAGATCAACAAGATAACCCTCTCAACCCAGCTGGCCCAACAACCAGCCAAACAAGAACTTGAAATCCCATCCTGGTGCCAAGACTACAAAGATGTGTTCTCTGAGAAAACCTTTGCCACC
>JBBPTV010000731.1:0-15941 GCA_038094275.1 Tubosaeta brunneosetosa | reverse complement strand
CTAAGGTAAAGTAAATACAGAGTACTAGGAATGAAACAAGGTCTCACCTCAGAATGCGCTGCAAGTACTGAGCACAACTGAGGTGAGACGAAGGAGTCGGAAGGGTTAAATAGTGACGAGGCTACGCGCTCGCTAAACTCCGGAAAGGTCCGGAATGGGATAGGCGAAACTAGGCACACTGCTTTGGGAATCAACAAAGGGCGCAGCAGCGCGCGTTCGGAGGGAGTAGGAGCGCCACCAAGCGATCGACACGAGGTAAGACTATACTATAATAGGTTTAAGTAAGTCCGAAAGAGGTAGAATAAGAAATGAGCGAAAAACGACCGGAGTTGGTCTCTGTGCGAACTCCGGAGATGTCCGGAGTTATACTTTGACAACCGGAGAGGGGCAGATCAGTGATCATATCACAGGATACTTGTTGGAAGGGACGTGAGGACTTAGAGGGAATGGGGACCAGGGGGGGAGCAGTAGGATGGGTGTTTGCCTTATTCTGTTGACAGGTAGAACATCCTTCAACGTATTTGCAAACATAAGTTGCGAGGCCGGGCCACCAGAACTCAGAGGACACCAATTGACGAGTTTTAAGATAACCTGGGTGGCCAGCCATGGAATGATCATGGGACCGTTCCAGGATGGAATGTCAAAGGGTATCGTTGGGAGGAACATAGACCTGTCCTTTATAAGTGAGGATGCCACTGTTGTATTTCCAGTCAACCATCCAATGGCGGATGGCGGCAGGTAGATCAGGAGAAAGGGCAAGGACTTTGGTTTTAACGAGGGGGTCATCTGCGGAGGCGGAGGTAATGTGTTGGGTGAGGGTGGCATCGACAAGATTGACAAAAAGTGACAGCGGTAGGAGGGTGACTCCCTCATTGTCGGAAGTATCAGAGGAGGGGAATAAGTCAGGTCGATGGGATAAGGCGTCTGGACCAGCAAGAAGTTTTCCAGGAACATGGATGATTTTAAGATCAAAGTCGGCGAGGTCAAGAAGCCATCTGGCTTGTCATTGATTAAGATTCTGGGGGGTATGGAAGTAGAGGAGATTTTTATGGTCAGTGAAAACCTGGACTGGAAACAGGGATCCGTGAAGGTAGTGTCGCCAGGTTTTCAGAGCACAGATGATTGCAAGGAGTTCATGATCATAGATATCGTAGTTGCGTTCAGTGGAGGAGAAGGAGGTGGACATGTAGGAGCAAGGATGCCAATCATCGTTAGAATCAGTCTGAAGAAGTATCACTCCTGAGGCAAATTTGGAAGTGTCGGTGGCAATTGCAAATGGCTTTGTGGGGTCAGGTAGCTGGAGGACAGGTTTCGACAGGAAGAGCTCTTTGAGGGACTCGAAAGATTGCTGGCAAATGGGGGTCCAGGACCAAGGGTGATCCTTCTTGGTAAGGTCAATGAGGGGGTGAGCTACAGAGGAGTAGTCTGGGATGAAACAGCGGTAAAAATTGGCAAAGCCCAGGAACGACTGAACTTCTTTCAGCTTAGTTGGGACGGGCCATTTCGCGATACCATCTAGCTTCACTGGGTCCATGGCGAGTTGTCCGGGTTGGACAATCATCCCAAGGTATTCCACCTCAGAAGCGGCAAATTGGCACTTTTCTAGTTTAAGATGTAGGTCTAGCTCGGTCATACGTTGGAGCACCCGTTTGGTGCATTCCGTGTGGGTTTGTTCATCGGGGGAGAAAATCAGGAGATCATCCATATAGATGACCAGCCATCCTTTAGTGATCATGTCTCGAAATGAGTCATTCATGAATTGTTGGAAAGTCACCGGAGAGTTGGTGAGTCCGAAGAACATCACTGTTGGTTCGTAGAGCCCTTTACGGGTGATGAAGGCGGCTTTCCACTGATGGCCGTCTTTGATACGGACATTGTTGTATCCCCATTGGACATCAAACTTGGTAAAGACCTTAGCGTCTTTGAGTTTATCAATGAGGTCAGAGATCAAGGGCAAGGGATATGTGTCTCGAACAGTATGTTCGTTTAAGTATCGGTAGTCTTGGCAAGGGCGAAGCTTGCCATCCTTCTTTTTGACAAAAAAGAAGGAGGAGGCTTGGGGGAAATTGGATGGGCGGATCTTTCCTGCCTTGAGATTCTCTTCAAGGAAGTCTTCAGTGGCTTTTCGTTCGTCGGGAGACAGGGGGTAGATTTTACCAATCTTTGGAACAAAGGTGTCGTCTAAGTTGATTTCATGATCGTAGGATCGAGATGGAGGAACATGGTCTGCAGCTTCCTTAGTGAACACAGACTGGTATTCAGAGTATTCGGGCAGAAGAGTGGTCTTCGGTTTGGCTGCTTCAGTAGCCATAGCAAGCTCAGTGGCTGTGGTAAGGCGGGTGATGGTAGTGTTTGGGAGGAAGTGCGAGCCACAATGGATGATTCGGTGGAGGGTACGATTATCCAAAGCTCTTTGGATGTACTGCGGTTCAGTCTCCCTGTCAAGGAAGTCATAGAGTCATCCGTCGTAGACCGTGTCTATATGGTGGTGTCAGTATGGAGGGTTAGAGGAAGGTTTGAAGAATCCGTTGTGTCGATGGGAATCTTCCATGAAGAGTCGATTGAGCTCCTTGGATTCATCACAAGATTCAGAGATGGTGAGGGTTTGGTTTGCCCAGTCTATGGTGGGATTGGTGGTACGAAGCCAAGGGAGTCCTAGAATAATGTTTTCGCTTCCGCAGGACATGATGTGGAAGGTGGTTCATTGGGCGATTCCTTCGATCCCGGTGAACAAGGTACAGGTATATTTGATCCCGCCATTCTTGTTGGGTGTTTGGTCTACATTTCGAACAGGGATAGGAAGGTCAAGCTTTGTCGTGGAGAGCTTGTGTTTTCGTACAAACTGCCAATCTATGCAGTTTAGATCAGCCCCGCTATCCACCAGGGCTCGAGTGTCGACGGTTTTCATCGTGTGCGAGGGTTCCAGGAGTTGTAGGGCAATGAGCATAGATTTCTTGGAATGAGATACAACTACAGGAGCACACATAACTGGGGAAGCTCGCATCGTCCGAGGTCCCCAATTTAAAAACCCGTTTTGAGAGAAAAGCCAACTCTTTTTACAGAAGTCCCTTCCTCTTCATCGTCATCATCATCCTCCACGTCTTTGAGACTGGGGGGAGAGTCATCATTGTCTTTGACTCCTTGGACTTTAGTAGGTTTCGAAGGGAAAGTGGGGCAGGCACCACTAAGGTGTCCAGATTTTCTGCAACGGAAACAGAGTCCTTCTTTGCAGCATCGCTCTCTTTCCTTGGTGGTGAGTTTGGGAACTTTCGCAGCATCAACGTCCATAGCATCAGGGTCCTTTTTGTACGCAGGAGGAGGGGTCTGCAGGTAACTAGAGCGGGAGGGATTCTTGTTTCGTCGGGCGATTTCTTCACCACGCTCCCACTGGGTCTGGAACAATATTGCTTTCTTATACCATTCGTCGATGGCAGAGGGGACAGTATCCATTTGAAGGATCCGTTTCATCAAAGGAGGGGGAATACCAGAGGCATAGTAATTGATCAGGACATTCTGATCAGTGATTCCAGCGATAGCGACTTGGTTTTGGAACCAAGCATTGTAGTCAGTAATAGAAGGGGTATAATTCCCTTTCTTATCCTTGGTCATCCGGGTAGTGGAAAGCCAAGCGACGGCATTTCCAATGGTGTCATGGTGTTTTAACGCTAGCTCGAACTTGGCAACGAATTCAGCAAAGGTTCCGAAGGTTTGTGCGGTCAAGGCTTGGTCCCTGAAGGTATCAGCCCAAGTTCAGGCAGATCCCTTGATCATGTAAGACAGGGCGAAGGCGATCTTCTTCAGATCAGAGTTGTAGACATCTTTATTGACTTCCATGTAGAACTGCACAGAGCAGAGCCAGGGGATGGACTTGGAGTAATCTCTGTCAAAGGAGTCAGGGACATTGAGGCGGAGCTCAGTGGGTCTAGAAGTCATCGGGGAAGTCTTAGATTTCGAAGGGGTAACCATAGTGGTAGTAGAGGCGGTCGCTATGGCAATCGTGGGAAGAGAAATAGAGGGCATTAACTGAGGAGGACGCGAGACCAATTGGGGAAAAGGGAGAGGATCGTTGTTAGGGAAAGCGGTTGAGTAATGGAGTCGGTCAGCGAGGGCCGCTACGTGTTCTTGTTCAAGAAAGTTGGCAATAGGGTCATCAGCTTTGGGGGTTTCAGAGGTGTCTTTGAAAAGACCAGGGAGTTCTTTCTCAGTTTCAGAGTCGCTGAACGTGGGGGTGGTGCTTTGCCGTTCCCAATGTGGGTCAGGGGTAGCCGAGGGGTGTTCAAGGGGTCGGTCGGTTGACAACTGGGGTCGCCTGACAGGAGGGGGTCTAGAGGACGAAATGGTTGCAACTTACACAAGGGTAATCGCAAAGGGAAAGTTAGACCTTTTGTTACACTTGGCCCAGGTAAGGTCGAGCGTAGCCTCAAGGGTCAAGGGTTCAAGGTAGTCGCTTGTCTCTGCGACGAGAACACTGCCTATCACTGCAGTGGGGTCAAAGGGGGGTCAAGGGTTCAAGGAGCACCTCTCGTTTAGAGAAAGGTGCAAGTTCTCTGAAAAGAGTACAAGGGAGACAATGGAAGTTCAAGGTCAAGATTGAGGAGGTCTAACTTAGGGTACAGGGTTTGTACTCGAAGGTTTATATACTAAGTGGGACAAACAAAGGTAAACATAGGGTGAGTCATAAGTCGTAAGATGAATGAGTCATATCATGTGAGAAAGACGGAAGAATGAGTCATGAAGGAGTAAGCCTGATGACAAGCAAATGCGATGGAGTCAGATGGGTGAGTCATCAGGGAAAAGGAATGTGTCCGTGTACACGAATGTCCAAAAGGGGAAGTCAAGAAAAGAAAATGTAACACTCTCAAGACGATGACGTCGATGTCGACGTGACAGCCCACCACCACCATCACACGCTAGGGCAACCGCGATGTGATGGCTCCACCGTCACCAAAACAAGGAGGACGGCGAGGGCACACCCACAATGATGCCTACCCCCACTGAGGACGCAAAACGGCGTGTCCATGACGATGTCAGCATGGGCGAAGGTACACAATGGCACACCCACCTCCACAGCACCAATGACGACTGTGGCGACATGGCAAAGCACCCCCCACCATCTCCACCATCACAGCACCAACGACCATGGCGACATGGAAAAATCGCGCACGCCAACGGTGGTCTGCCCACGACGACGACGGCGACAGCAAGGACACAACGGCACACCCATTGACCCCACCACAACGACAACGACAAGCCAAGGGGGCGCAAGAGGATGCAGCGGGGCGTCTGCTCTCACCATGACAACGAGGACACGGACGAGGGGACCAGCGCGTCTACCCTCACCTTAGCAACGAGGACGCGGGCGAGGGGGGGCAACGGCACACCACCACCAGGACGAGGGGGTGTGGGCACACCAACCACAACAACGGCAGCCGCGACAGCGCGTTCACCCCCACCTTAACGACAAGGATGCGGACGAGGGGACTGGCGCGTCTACCCTCACCTTCCTTAACGATGAGGACGTGGGCGAGGGGGGGCAACAGCACACCACCACCATGGCGCCAACGATGAGGGGTAGGACGAGGGGGTGTGGGCACACCAACCATGATGACGGCAGCCGCAACTGTGCGTTCACCCCCACCTTAACGACGAGGGCGTGGGCGAGGGAGCACGATGGCACACCACCACCATGGCGCCAACGACTTGAGGCAGGATGAGGGGGTGTGGGCACACCAACCACGACAGGGGGAGCACGATGGCACGTCCACCCCCACCTTAACGACGATACCACCACAGCACCGATGACGACAAGCAGGACGAAAGGGTGCGGGTACACCAGCCACGACAATGGCAGCGCAATGGGGCATCTACCCCCACCATGACGACAAGGAGTGGCACGAGGGGGCGCAGGCATGCCACAACAATGGCACGGGCAGGGGGATAGCACCGCGCCTACCCCTATCATAACAGCAAGGATGCGGACAAGGGGGCACGGACACACCATCCCAACAACAACAACGAGGGGGCATAATGGCGCACCATCACCATAGCGCTGACGACGACAAGGGCAAGGGGGTGCAACGGCACACCCACCACCACACTGCCGGTGATGACAAGGGCGAGGAACAGCGACGGGGAGGGCAAGATGAGGCGACGGCCTGCCCACTGCTCTATAGCCACCACACGATGACAGGACGGGCGAGGGCTGCGCAATGGCGTGCCACCACATGACGACGACATGGATGCCGCAGGGGGTGGATGACAATGAGCGTCAGGGCGGCGCAATGCCCCACTCACCACCACCATGCGGCAACAACAGGGCAGGCGAAAAGCGAGGCGGCGCAATGGTACGCCAATCACAACCATGACAACGTGGATAACGAGGGGGCGCAACGGCACCAACGCACACTATGGCGACAAGGACGAGGACGACGCAATGTGACCACACATCCACCGTGAGGAGGACGAAAACGAGGAGGACGAATGGCAGCACCACACCAACAAGAACAAGGCGGACGAGAGGTGCAGCTGCATGCCCGCGATGAGGACTGCGAGGACAAGGATGGAGATGGATTAGTATAAATTGTTTGTATAGTGTACATGAATATATGATTTCTGTCAACATCTGTGGATACCTGTGTGATCTGTGCAGCCGAGAATTTCTGCAATGGGGCCATTTCATCTGCCGAGTTCACAGCCCTACACAGGCCTGTGAACCTCTACAATAGTAAGTACCTTTCTATAATGTCTGTGACACTACACATGTCTGTCCAGACCTGTACAGCCTATGGTTGGTTTGCTGATAGTTGCACAGGTGACAAGGCAGCACCCCCAAAGATATATTGGAGCCACATTGAAAGACATTCATTTGCTTTTCATCTTCCGCTCACTCACTCGCCCATGTTTCTCGTGCTCACCCCAACTTGTTGTGCGCTAACATCTCCTTGGCCAGGAACATTCACCACTCTTGTGAGTCTCATCCAACTCACTTTCCCATCTTGTTCTGCCAGCTGGCGATGAGGCAGTGCAGTACTTGTAAGTTTTCCAACGTGTGTTGCTCAATCCAGGTCGTCCTTGGAGCCAAGCCGTTTCAACACAGGTGCAGGTTCTGTGGTGTGTGCGAGTCTCGCATGTCACAACACACTCCGGCGACCTCAAATGAGGGTTCCACGCGAAACGCTGGGACAACCCAGCTTGCCATGTTGTCAAATGCAACTAGGATGTGCTGTGGTCACACTTGCACCCATGTGCCAGGCCGTTGAGCCCAGGGTAACTCATTCCATTGATCCACGATCATCACCTTTCACCTAAGTTTTAATGTTTTTGACTCTGTGTGACTATAACCAGTGATGGTGTAAGTGATATTCTGAGTGCCTACTTAGTATTAATACACAGAGTGCACATACACATCCACCACACCAAGCTGTTGGCAGCAGACAATTATGTACATGCATGGTTTCCTCTGCATGCCGAGAAGGGTAGGGTACCATAGGGGGCGATGAAATTGGATTCAATTATAGCGTATCTCAGTAATTGTACCTAGTTGTGGACTACCTAATATCGAAATGCACATTCCACCAGCCCGTGAATGCTAAACTGTAGACATTGGCGACAAGAATGATTTATATGAAATACCTATGGATTTGATAAACCTTTATATTATATATTGTTTTACCCCCATACGCAAGTTGGTTACTCTATCAACAAGTGCAAAATTGGGGTCTTGGGTCAAAGCTTAAAGTGTTCCAATGCTATATAAAGCTTGATACAATTTATACTTGATGAAGCATAATGGTAGTCTTGACAAGGCAATATCTACCCTTGCCAGAAAAATTTATTCGTGTGATACTTGTGCCTGATGTGGGAATTTCATGCCGTTCACCAGTGAACACAAATCAGGTTTACTTTTGGGCAGGGCACAAAGCGTTAGAAGACATTATATATACTTGGCAAGCCTAGCTGCAATGGTACGCTCGATAAAGATTATAATCTAATTACATAACCTTCCAGAAAGAATTTTTTCTCAGTGATGAAAGCAGTGGCTAAGCAGCGTCGCCGCTGGGAGATGGAATACACGTCGCTACAGCTATGGATGAGGATGGTGATAATTGTGGTTTGAGTGAAAAGGCGGGACGACTAACCATGCGAACGACGACTGGAAAGCTGTCGGGCAGCTATACGTCAATTTGTGACCTCTGAATAGTCGGAGGTAGTACTTACAGCGGCGTCGGGTCATGCGATTACACACATACAAGACTGGTTTGACGTGTTGTCCTGGTTTACTTGGATTCCGGACACGTTTGTGTCTGGTTCGGTAGAGGGATTGGAGGGTGAAATGGCAACGGTGGAGAGGGTGTCCATCGTTGGGGTGATGAAAGGTTGTGAGCAGAGACAACTGGTGTGTTCACGGATGATGGTGGGTCACTGTACCATCCCAGTATATATATCCTCGCCTGGACCTTGGCAGTTGCAAAAAAAAGGCAATTAAGAGGAAACGTCGCAGAGCTTGTGGTTGCAGGCATCAGCGCGGATAAGCCGACGGACGGGACTCCTCGCCGTCAAGTTTCAATCACCTATTGTGTCTGTGGCGACTCTGCGCTGATTGCAGAAATAGTAGCTTCTTACCGTTTCGACGAAGACCAAGTACTGAAGGTGATAGGAACTTGTCGGGAAACACTAACGGAGCCTGCCAGAAAGGCTGATAGAAACAATCAATGAATAGCACGGCGGGAAAGTCCTGAACCCACTGATGTAACTCAGACAACCTAGCTATGTGGCTCCAACCAGCCACTTGTAGCTAGAGCACTGGTACATGGTGGCATATCCATAAAATCTCTACTTTTGGCATTACCATGCAATCTTGTATTACCGTCCCAACATGGATATTACGTACCTCTTCATCCCTACCTCACTGCACGCCCGGCCAGCCATGCCCTTAAGGTGACTCTGAGTCCGTCGATTGGAAGTGGTGACCATTGTCCTCGCCGTCGTCACGAGGAGGCGGTAGTCGATGCGCCATTTTTGTCGATGTGGCAGCCTCGCCCTTGCTCTCCTCCACGTCGCGTGTGGTAGACTGAGCGTTGCCGCTGTCGATGGGATAGTATCCCCCTCGTCGGGTGATGGTGGACTGGTTGCCGCAACGCCGCCGTTGACATGGGAGCGTCTCCCCCCCCTGTTGTTGTCGTGTGGTGGGCCTGTAGGTGAGTGCGCTAGTAGGTAGATGGAAAAATAGACGGGCACACTCACTGTTGGGCTGGCCGTCGCGATGCCACGTCGATGTGGTGTCCCCCCCTTATCCCCCTCGTCGTCACGTTGTGATGGCGGTGGTGCGCTGTTGCAGAACCCCGGCTAGGGTCAGTGTCCCCATCGCCCTCCCCGCTGAAGTAGTGGTAGCGCGTACCAATATTGCCGCGGGAAATTTTTGATCGAACTGGGGTCACGTGTCAAGTTGGACCCTAAAATCACTACAGCACACACGTCGTCGCGGGCGACGGCCGCACGACAACGCACTTCCGCAGTGCCAGACGATGGTGAGCACACCCACCCATTTCCACCACAGGCTGCATGCTCCCAATCCAGCCCAATCTATCCGCGCAGGCGCCACCTACCCGTTCCTTACTCGTCACCACCACCACGCGATGACACGAAGGGCGAGGACTGCGCAACAGCGTGCCACCACTCCGCCGTGACAACAACGAGGGGGTGAAGGTGTGCACGATGGCATGCCAATGGATGCGGCACAAGATCCGCCCGCTGCCACTGGGACGAGGGAGCGCAATCACGCACGCACCCAACCTGGACGGCAACACCACCTTGACGAAGACGGCAGTGGAAATGGCGCAACGTACGTGGAATGCGCACCACCCGCAAGATGACGAGAGTGGGGGCTACACAACGGTGTACCAGCCCCACCCCTCATCTGGACGACTGGCAGGGGCACGCAACAGCCCACCATAATAATGAGGACGAGGGGGCCCCCAACGAGAGCGGGGGAGCAGCCACATGCACACTCCCACCACAGCGATGAGGACGATTGCGTGCCCCGAGTATCCCCCTTCGTCTTCCAATTCCAAGGAGGTGCGACAGCCTACCCATCGTGAGGAGGACAAGAGCGGCATAACACCACACCTGTGACGATCAGGGGAGCGAAGAGGCGCCATGGCTCTCACCTCCGCCGCAACTGCGAACCGGGTCGGCAAAATGACGCACCCACCAATGGCATCTCAGCAAGAATGGCGTGAGACAGCGAGGATGGCGCAACCGGGACTATGATGGCGGTAATACACAGGGTGGGCAGCGCGACGGGAATGGCATACCACCAACTGGTGACGACAGTGAGCCTGTAGTATGACTACAAGTACAAGGACGATGGCGCTGACGACGAGAAGCAAGAGAAGGGTCGGCCCACCAACCACGACGAGAGCAGTGGAGCAGCAAGGTGCCTACTTTCACTATAATGACGAGGACATTGAGGGACGATATGTTGGTTATTTGAAAGTTATCTTGTGCAAGCATGGACGCTGTTGGTAAAGCGGTGCTCCGTCATTTGCCTAAGAATGGTATTCACACCAGGATAAAGGGAAAGGTTTCACATTCTACAAAGGGAGTGTGTGGTGGTGTCCGAATATGCAGTGACATGGAGGAAGCTAAAGAGGCAGGGCACAACCATCAAGGTCCCAAAGCCCTTTGACCTGGTACTAAAGTCTCATCACCAACCCAATAGATACAAATTGGAGCGTGTAAAAAAGCTGTCCGTCTTGCGACAAAAAAGGGAGCTGTACGAACGAAGATGACCCGCCGCTGCGAGATGAAATACATGTCGCTACAGTTATGGATGAGAATGGTGATGATTGTGGCGTGAGTGACAAGGCGAGACGAATGACCATGCGAACGACGACTGCAAAGCTGTCGGGCAGCCATACTAATCAGCTGGTGGGCTCTGAATAATCGGAGGTACTTACAGCAGCGTCGGGTCATGCAATCACACAACAACAGGCGACACCCCACTGAGTGTGGTCTACTGGGATTCCGGACATGTTTGTGTCTGATTCTGTGGAGGGATTGGATGGTGAAATGGCAACGGTGGAGAGGGTGTCCATTGTTGGGGTGATGGAAGGTTGTGAGCAGAGACGACTGGTGTATTTACGAATGATGGTGGGACGTTGTATCATACCAGTATATATATCCTCGCCTGGACCTTGGCAGCTGCAGGAAAAGACAATTAAGATTGGATCAGTGCGGATAAGCCGGCGGACGGGACTCGTCGTCTGGTTTCGTTCATTGTATCTGCACCGAACCGGTTGCGGAAATAGTACCGGCCGTCGACGACGACGATTCTGGCCGCCTCTGGAGCATGCGTCTCTATTCGCGAAAACAAAAGAGGCAGACACAGATTCGATTCAGCTGTACTGGCCGGACAAATCCGCGGTAGCATGGCTTAGGTTCCAGGACGTGATCCGCTCTAGGAAAATGGAGGTCAGTTCATGCGACGCTGCCCATGACCGATGAAGGTGACAAGAACCTGTCTGGAAGCACTAACGGAGCCCGCCGGAAAAGCTGATACTGTAGAAACATTGAATCAATGAATCACGTCAACGGGGATTCGGGCCTTTTTGTCTTGTGGACAACAATGAGACCATGCACAGCCACCAGCTGCAACCATTACTTACGCTTCCATTTGCGGATTATCTCGAACAATGAGCGCTCCAGGTTGGACTATGCACGCATCATCCCGGCACAAATGCTGATGCCCTTGAACATGTTCCGTAGCCACAGCTGCGTCCATGCACGGACCCTGTGGCTTGTCTAGCATTATGGACGAACAATAGACAAAGGAGCCCGATCAACTTACTCAGTAGGTTTGTGAAACCGGCTACTTGATGGGAATGGATTCAGTTATATTCCTTCTGGACCTACAGGGATGGCCAGGTCCGTGTGATCCGCATGAGTCATGACGAGTCACGACCCATTCGAATTTGCGAACCTCCGGTCACGGAATACAAAGGCAACAAGCCAGGCGGTCCCATGTAAAGATCCATTGAAAAGTACATGTGGATGACTATTGGTAGTAACAAAAAAATACATGCAGAGTCGTCAGCTATACAAATCACGATACATCGTGGCGCTTGCTACGCATAGGTATGGTATCATCAAATTGTACATCCAAATTATCCCCGTGAGCACCATTTATTGTATTCGGATGTACTCCTGTTCCCCCTCGTGGGAGAGAATCCTAGCGGACTACTCCGGAGGGGGATGTTTCCCATGCGACCAGCCAGCTTCAATATACTTGGGTGGCCTGTCGAGACTGTCATACGCAGGGAGAGCATCCTTTCCACCCAATTCCGCTCCAACAGCGCCAAACCGGCGACCGAACGCGTCGGTATCGGCGGCACGTACCCTGCGATCCGAGCGATATGCAGTCGGGAGAGGGGTTAACTGTACGCCGCGATACTCTGAGCTGCCATCGAAATTGTTTGGGGGTCGTGAGCCGCGAGCATACCGAGAACCGCTTCCCAACCGGAAGAAGTCATGAGCCGTCTGGTTGCGCCATCGCAGGACAAATATCCTGTGGACAATGGCGTGAGATACGAGATAGAGTACCGTATGCAACATACCTGAGAACTACGAGAGCAAAGATAATCACAGCTGCAGCGATGAAGTAGCCGTGTTGAAGCAAAGACTGAATAGGATTAATGGATCTAACCAACTCCAAGCAAAGTCATGGCTGACCGATGAATCAGACCGTCGTACAATGCTGCGTATGGGGGCCATAGTTTGAGCGGTGGCTGCGGAGGTCAGGTGTTTGGCTCATTTCCTGGTCATCAGGGACATGCACGGGTGGATTACATCATCAAGGGCTACATAGCCACCTGAATGATGCCACCAAACGCAAACAAAGACAAACAACAGATGTCAAGGTGTAAATGATTGGAGGTTTGCTTGTTGGTCACTTATGGACGATGACCTCCTCGTCGCCGTTGCCGACAGTGAGCAGGGTCAGTCCTAGAATGCCGTCCATGGCTGGCTCGAGGCTCTTTGCAAAGTCCTCGACTGCATCAAGTATCTTATCTCCCAGTCAGATCACCTCAGGGGACCCTGTCCGGGCGTCAGTTGCACATCTCCTAGTCCGCGCTTATACCCTTCCTTGTTCCACAGCTGCACAAGCGTTCTCCCAGCTAGTACAACCCACCGCGCGATTCCAGCTGGCTCTCGACGCGTTGTTGCCTCTGCTCAATTCTTCTGTTGAAGTCAGTACGCATTGTTCACCAGGGTTCATCTCATATTCATGTCTCCACACACTTCATCACTTCAGCTCGCTCAACGTATCCTCGTCTCGTTCATCTTGTATTCAATGTACGCTCCTTACCCGATTTCGCTCAACCCGTTCAAGTCTGCTCTGTATGCTACCTTCTTGAAGGAGAGAGGCTATGCCATCATGGTGGCTTCAGAGGGTGGCTTCAGTGATAGCGAACAACTAGTATGGGTCCTCTGGAAAATTCTCAAAGGGGACGGGAATGATGTGCGCCATTCTTTCCCCCTGTCCTCTAATTCGCATAACGTTCCTGTAGATCGGACCATATTCTCCCAGCACGTTGACCAGTTCGCCGCTTCTCCCTGAGCTGAGAGCCTCGAATCTATCTTTGGACGAGGAGAACTTTGTGGAAACGAGTACGCCCGAGTCGTAAGCAGAAATATCGGTTACTTTGGTAGCTGTCTCTTATATTAATATTCTACAGAGGCGTTGCCGCCACCATCCCTGAAGGCGACACTCTTAACCAGGTTTCCAAACCTAAAACACCCTCTCTTGTGCAGGTCATTGATGCGAAAGTGACTCCTGAGGAAGATGAAAAGAAGGAGCGAATTGCGCAGGCCATGAAGCTACTTCTTGCAGCTCGTGATCGAGTACTCACACTTGCAGAACAACGGGCATGTGCTTTTCCAAATTCCATCAGGGGACATCCTCACGAGATACATGCAACAGATTCTCATCCCATTGATACCCGACCTCACGTCGCCCCCTATGATAACGTCGATGGACCTCCCGTTCATCGTCGCAAATAATCCTAATCTAGCCTACCAGCTTTTTTTGGCCCTCTTAACCGCTGCTAATGTTCAGTCACACGGTCCCTATCCCTATCTAGATGCCCTGACGAGGCTTCCTCCGACATTGCCCTCTTTTGACCTCCTCGTCCGCCTACTTCAAGACACGTCCATCGTCATTGACCCTGCGACGGGTGGGAAGACGACCATTGCCGATGTCGTCCGTGTCGATGCCCTCGGGCTGTTTATCAACGAGAGTATTAAGTGGCTGGACAACGCTGAGAGAGAGGAGCAAGAAGGACTTATCAATGATGACCGCGTTGCAAAAGGCATCCAAAACGTGCGTAGCCGTGAGGTGTTTGAGTGACTTACGCACATTCATGTTGTGCCATATGTCTAGCTCTGTCGCTTCTATGCGTCCTTGTTGCGGCTGTCAATCGTGGATGTAGGACTTGACGCGGATACCGCCGAGATGGCGCATTTCACGTTGCGTCATTCCCGATTTGAGGAAGCGAACACGCTTTACCGACTGTTGGCTGCCGGGCAATTTTGAGACGCGCCCACAACGGCTTTACGTTGTGCTAATCGCGACATTCCCATCGGTTCGCTTGTCCACCAATGCATCACTGATCACCATGCGCTAGGTTTTATTCCCCATATGTCTACGGCGTTTTTTTTGACTTATGAAGAAATTCACGATGGTATACATGCCTCTTCCCCGTCTATGCAACATCCATTGTCTTTCCACGCAAATGACATTATGTCTCCTTTTATCATCCTCGTATGTACTCACGTAGTCTGTGTCTCACTCACGCGTTACGTCTCGTTCTAATTCATGTCGCATCTCGCCTTTTCTTCGTATTCAAATACGATGTGTCTCTTCCCATCACTTGCTGCGATGACAGCAGACAGATATTATACGCAATCATCCATTGCAGGATTAGTATGCTACTGTACTAGGAAAAATATTGGGAATATGTAGAAATACGTAAAGCCCGACCCTCGTTCTTGGTCTCCAGCTGGTGGACATTGTGACCATCCAACGACGCCGATGATGGAATATACAGGTTCGTCGACGTCCTTTCCGACCTCCGGTCGTTGATAAAACATCGTTGAATCGAAAAACCAGCAGGCAAAACCGTCAGCTGTCAGTCTCACGAACGTTGATGGTGGAGTCCAGCACTAGTTACCCCTATGCAAATGCGTCCGACAGTGAGTTTACTTTTGCACCAAAGAGAGCACAAGGCCACCACCGGCAATCGCCAGGACGTCTCTGCCCCCATCTATGGGTCGCCCTTCCACCAAGGATCCTTCCCAGCGACGGGTTGGATCCTCTCTCGAAGTTTCCTTTTTGCACCAGTCACGTCTGCCTGGTTGGGCGTATGCATCGCTTTTGACCTATATCCCAGATCATACTTGAACCTGCCCGAAAAAGAGCAACATGCGCCATGTACATGGTACTGTCGATAGTCTCGACGTCTCGATCTGTAGGGCGTGGGGTTCAGGTTGCCTTCTTGAAGAGTTCGCGCTGCACAACTCCTCGGAGGCGTTGGGGACTGCCCGAGAGCTGGGGACGAAAGTCAGTGCCAAACTGCCCGACACGGAATTCGACGATCCATAGTATCATCGAGTCATCGACCTCCACTCCGATCTTCGATTCAAGAGTACTCTACAGCATCCTCCATGTCGCATGTCAAACGCCGACGGAGGTCAGCAACGTCAACCGGATTAGAGGTATACGTACCGACAGTGTACAAAGTTCGCGTCACGCCCGAAGGCAAGGTCACCCACTGTAACGATGCGCCAAAGGGGGTCCAGTGCATGCATTCTACCCCGGGTGGCCAAAGTGTTCGATCCTTTGCTCAGCAAGCATGTCGCTGATGGATGTACTAGCTGTACTG
>JBBPTV010000730.1:0-15963 GCA_038094275.1 Tubosaeta brunneosetosa | reverse complement strand
GCATGGAAGGTCAAGCTATGTTGCCCGCAAACGGGCCTATCGTTATCATTCTCATCTCCGAAGAGCAGCGGCGACCTGGACCTAATGTGTGTCATACACCCAACGCAACACATGGCGGTTCTCTTAGAAGAGAGGTCACTCGCTTGTTGAGTTCCTCGCGCTCACATGTCAAATGTGTCCGCCGTCACCCTTTGCAGAAGGTATCTAGTCTTGTGTTAATTCGTCCGCTAAATTCTGATGCACAGATGCATGCCTCGTCTCCCTCTGACCAATAAACGAAGGAAAGCGAGGATGTGGCACAAAGCCTTGCAGAAGAAGCTGACTGGAGCCAAGATGATGCTTGCTGCTCAGAGGACAATCGAAGAGATCGAGGAGGAGATCTGTCTTAGCGGCGTTCCCAGAGACACTCTCGACAAAGTGCATTCTGAATTCTACCACATTGGCGACGCTGATCCGACTGCTGAAACATACCTTGCGACCATCTCTGCCGCGCGCGTGGAACGACGACTTGGAGCGTCCGAGTCTACTTCGGGGGAACGTGACTCAACGCAAGTCTTTGCCCATTGCTCACCAAAGCTGTACTAAAGGACGTTCGGCCCCGCAGTGCGTGCAATTAATTAGTGTTCCGAGATACCCTGTATGACAGTACGGTAGCCCAACATTGCCAGTGTAACATACAATAACTTCCCGAACATGTCACACGACAAGCCCGAGGGTAAAATTTTCCGTGATCTTTTACGGTCAGCGTTTCGACATGCGCCAATCGAGGCTCACATCTAGGTGGATTACCACTACGACCCGCACGCTCGACTTGGGCATTGGGAAAGAACCCCTAGTGCGACATCTGCGTCCTGCACACAATACTCCATCCGTCCTCATGGACGTGCTCAACCTCTGCACAAATTTCCGCGTCGTAACAGGTTGTATGTTCTGCTTCAATGAAACGCATCCCCGGAAGAACGTGTCCTATGCGTTCCTCTCCGTGCACGCAGACATTTGCTCTATCTGTTATCTACCAGAACATTCTCGCCATCCGTGCAGGACGCACTATCTGATCGGACACCGCTCCCTCCCTTCTTGCGATGCATCCTCACTGCCCCTGGAGGGCGAGCGGCCCTACACTGTCTTGCAGTCTATGTACGATCTGCGAACACCATCGGCGGCATCCTAGTCCTGCGACATGGCCTCACGCAACACATGTGATCCCCCACATCGCTCGGTGACCTTCGGAACCACAGATGGCACCCGTGGGCATTTCCTCTTCTTGGGTGGCTGCCCACTCTCTGTCTTCTTTGGTTGCATGGGCACATTCCTTGCCTTCGTGGTATACGACTACCCTCAAGTGATGACATATTTTCCCTTGATGACTATCCCTATCTTGTCACAGTTGCAATCAGACATGCTAGATAGAGAATTCCACCTGATACAGACACATCTGGGATAGAATATTGCATGCTCAGCTGAGTGTGTTCAAAAAATTTATGATGATGTGCGGCAGGTTAGAGTAATTGCTAACAGGTCGCCATCGGAAACGACAGAGACGAGCCGCGGAGCATGCGAACAACCAAGGTTAGTCTGGGACACAATCCGAACTACAACACAGGAAAAGATCAAAACATACAAGCGACTCCCATCTGGATGGACCGTGGCCGAGCTCGCACAACTTCAGCCCCCAGTTCACTCTCATCGTCTATCCCGAGTGCAAGTGCTTGACTTCCTCCTGGAAAATGTGGACACTGTAATTTCCTGTGACAACAAAAATGGCTTACCTTGGAGAGTGCACGTGGGAATGCCTTGAATTCTAACAGCTATAATATGGTGAAGCAAGGTACGGTAGTGTGCCATGAGGCTTACCTCGCCGTTCCACCACATGACACCATTGCTAGAGTAATAGACTTGTAGCTGCAAACAGATGGTAGGATGACACCTAGTAAGGAAAAGTGAGACTTACTTTGTAATTGTGCGGGTAGAGGTCTTTATCTGTGAATGGCTCTCGGGCGATTTCATCACCATCAAGGTATAGGATCCACTGCTGGTTATAGATGTCTTGAACAAATGTTGCTGTGAATTCCTTTCCTGGATCAGGCTTCTTGTTTGCTTTAGTGCGTAGCTGGAGTTGTGGATTGTAGTCGAACTGGATCCCGAACCCATTCCGAAATGACCAGAGCAAATAATAATGAGATTCGTGACGGACTCCCAGTGCAATTATGAGAGACCAATCCGGACCGGTTGAACTCGTTTCCTTGGCCCGAATATGGAAGCTGAGTGCTTTCTTGCTGTCTACATTATCAATACCAAACGAAAGTTGACCACTGTGTATATACGCGAGGTCAGTCAAACTAGATCACCAGAAGCGACACATACATTCCATTTCCGACAGGACGGTGAAACAATGCAAAATCGTGGACAAGACTTGAGGGAGGCAAAACGGGTGGTGAGGCATTCCAGGTCAACTTGCCTTTCTTGTCGACTCTAGCAGCAACAACCGTGGGGACATCAAGTTTAGGAAATCTCTTGTCCTCGGGAAGCGCATCGTCAGCAAGCCTGCGCTTTAAGGCATCCAGATTCTCCGCATAGAACATATGGGCTGCATTTGTAGAGCATTCGAAATACCCAGCGTACTCTCGAACCAATGCAAGATACTCAAGAACGAGGAGATCATGCCTTGAGTCGCCAGAGATGGGGATCATGATGAATAGTATGGTCTCACTTTGGGTTCTGATAGCCCCACAGACATCGTCCAGGCTGCTCAAGTAGAACGATTGCTTCTTGCGGGGGTTCAGAGATTCCCTCGCTCTCCGAATGTCGGTGACAAGGTATTGAAACCGCGAGAGCTCGTCCTCCAACCCTGCAAGACTTGATGGGTAACGTTTTGATATCTTTGGGTCTTTCACGTCCAGATCAAGATGCTTCTTGCAAAGCTTCCCAACCTCGCCAAGCAAATCCTCTATGGCGTGTGACTTGAGGTGACGATCATCCTCTAAGTGTAAAACGAAACATACTATGTTCTGGATGCTTTCCTAGTTTAGAATCCTGTAAGAACGTCGCAAGCCCCTGGAGTAGCTCGCTATGATCTTGGATATATGCAGCACCAGCGTTGCGAATAGTTGCAGCGAGCTCAGGGACGAAGTCCCTTAACCTCTTGGCGCTATCTTGCAAGACCAGAAAACGGCTGCGGAGATCGTCCAGATCGGAGAATGCAGCAAGGACAGCCTGCACGATCCTGTCCTCGATCTGATAAATAGGGCCTCCCTTATACAAATCGGGAGGGATAGGCTGAAGGGTGACGGAGATCGGGACACCACCACTTTGTGTGATAAGAGTGGCCGCATCTGGAAAAGTATCCAACACGTCCTTGGGAGTGGTCGGGACCTTCTCCAGAGCAACGTCGCCATGGACCTACGACAGATAAATTGAAAACGAAGCCAACACCGGATGATGCACGTACGACGAGATCGAACTTGTCGTCCATGTCCTTGAACTCGCCCTTGATCTTGGCTTCTACGGAGCCCTCGAGACTGATGGCGCCCTTCAGCTTGTCGAACGATGCCTGCAATTTTCCCTCAATCTTTTCCTCCTTCGACATCTCGGTCTGCCTGGCAACAAGATTGACAATGTAATTGCCTCCGTACACGATGGATGAGACGAAGTGGGTGGCTAGCCTAGTATTGATGTAATCCTTCTCCACGACGGAGAGAACGTTACGGCCCAAGTCATCCTCGGCGAAGAGGATACGCTTCTCCTTGAGCCGCATCTTCACAGCCAAGGCGTACGCGTATTCGTGGGTATTGGACTTTTCGTCGTTGAGGTAGGATGCAGAACCAGAGACCTTGACGAGGCCGCCAAGAACGTCGAGAGAGAGCTGGGCATTGACATCGAGTACGGTCGCCTTTTGACGATGAGTGGTGGAGAGGCTGACGGTGAGCTCTGTATGTCTAATGTCCGTCTCGATCTCTTTGACCTTGTCTTGAGGATAAAGCTGGACACCGAGAAACTTCCCAGAGCGTACGTTGTATAGCTCGCCGAGGCAGACAGCGTGGCCAAGGGTAGGAGTGCTGAAAACGACGGGGGGGACTGGCTGAGGATTGGACATTACGAGAACGTTCAAGTCCGAGGTGGTTTATGAATCATTAGACATAGTCGGTCAGAAGCCCGAGTGAAGAAGACCGGAATGAGCATACGCCAACCTTTGAGCTGCTTTCCGGAGTTCCGCCACGGCGTGGGAACCGCAGCACTACTCCCCTTGAGCTTGCAGATCATTATCTCTGGTAGGCAGCTGGAGTGGACATCAACCTAGGTTATTCCATGCGTTTGACTCCTTTCCAAGCTACCGATCCCACCCAAAGGTGACACTTCGGCACACGGAGCCCCTTGGTAACCCCATCGATGTGTTGGGATCACGCGACCGACTTCGATGCGTCCCAACGGACTGATGCTGACCCGCTCTCGAGCCTCATGCGTCATTGGAAAAACATTCGTGCCATATACTCTGATGACAGTCTCAACCTTGATGCTCCTTCTCGCTTGTACAAACGTTTCAAATCCTTCTTCATGCTCGAGACGCGCGGCTACACCGACATTCCCCAGGGTGGTCCATGGCGCGGACGCCGGACGCCCAAAAGGCACGTTCATTCACCTGTTGCACTCGCCGATCAAGGACTTTGCATTTTGAGGGCAGCGAACGGCCTCGGGTGCTGTGTCATGTGTACATATTATCATCGGTGGGTGCGTGCACGCGACCTATGAGGAGGTTACAGTAAACTCCCTGGTGGCTCGGTCCGAGTAGCATCCCAGCGACAGGGACATCCGTCTCCCTTGGCGTATTTTTCTCTACCCATCTCTGATGAGACCGCCCCGTCTCGACCTGTTATACTATGTATCGTCTGCCCGTAAAAAGTCCACGTAGACGACAACGGAGAAAGTAGACAGCCATGGCGCGTGAAAAAAAGTCAGGTGCGCTAGAGCGCCAAGAGCCGACTGTTGTGAGGCAGCATCACCGTCTGGACCTCCCCCGTCCACGCCCCGTCGCACCTCAGCACCACCACCCGGCTCGTCCGCTCCTTTGTCCACCCCGACGCCTGCTTCCTTAACAACAAACAAAAGTAATTCGACCGCGCGCTCACGCGCCCACGCCCGCTCGCCCCGCTCATCCGATGGTAATTCACCACCCCGAGCGCATGGTGCGGCCCCTGCCTCGCCGCGCGCAGCCGCACCGCCGTCAGACCCATCGTCGGCGTCGCAATCGCGATCGCCATCCGCGCGATCTTGGCCGGCAACGCATACGTATCTATCGGCGTGTACGGCGCAGACTCGTCCATGGGCACGACCAGCACCCGGACCTGGAGCCCGATCTTGGTCGTCGCGTACGACGGGTCGCCGCTGTGCACCTCCGAGGACGCCTCGAAGCCGCGGAGCTGGAGCATGCCCGCCCGGACCGCGTCGAGCTTGTAGCACGACGGGGCCTTGGGGAGCGCTTGGGAGTAGGGCGAGGACGGGCCGCACCAGGCGAAGAAGCCGGGGTCGAAGCAGCGCTGGACGACGACCTCCATCAGCCGGTGGAACGCCCAGTTGCCCTCGCCGTACGAGATGGGCATGGTGATGTCAAAGATGCCGATGAGCGAGTAGGCGACGTCCTCGGTGCGCGTCGTCCGCCGCGGCGCCATCCACGTCATCTTTTCCGAGATCCGGTCACAGGTGGGGGTGAATTTGCGGATGTCGTCGCCGGGGATGCCAGTCACTTTTTCGATCGCGGTCCGGACGGCCTCGTCGTCCTTGTCGTTGAGGATGGCTCTGCCCGAATTGATCGGCGTCCAGTGCTTGCCGTACAGCTTGATCTTGGGCGGCGCCAGCAGCTCCTGCAGCGTCCAGCCCCTGTAGAACCACGGATCGTCCGTGAGGTCGTCGAGCAGCGACGACGCGCCGAGGTAGACGACGCAGATGTCCGAGTCTCTGTACCATCGGTACATGGACCGGATCGCCTCTTCGAGCTCGGAGCTGCTCTGCTTGTCGATGCAGCAGGTGTCGGTCCAGGCGTAGCTACACCCGTACTCCGTCGCCGCGATCCTGCAGAAAGCGCGCAGCTTTCGAGTGCCCTCCGTAGACGTCTCTTCTGCGTGCGGTATATCGCCCTTTTGGATCTCCTGAAACGTGGGCTCGTCGACGCCCCACCGGTGCGATAGAATGGCGTAGCGGTGTTTCTGCATGTAGCCTTGAATGCGGGTCTGCCCGAGGTACGGTGGGTTGGGATGGATAGCAAGAGAAATCAAGGATGCCCTACATGACACCACTCTTCACGGTTAGACTGAGGGATCGCCTTGAGATCTTCCTCCGCCTGCATGAAGATGTCTTTTGAGATCTGGTTGCGAGAGACAAGCTTAATGTCTGCGATACGATCGGTGATCTGAAAGAGAGCAAGGTCGAGGAGGTATGTGGGGAGACTGTTGTAAATGTAATCATCACAGCCGTTCAGGAGCGTTTGTCGGACATCGAGTTCCACTTGAGACATGGCCTCGAGGCTTACAGCTACGTTTCCTCGTGCCTAATTGAAGACGTCCAAAACAGGAAATTCGGTTTGCGCCTGGCAATCTTACAGAGACATATGAGAACCATCAACGACCCCCTGCGGCAACACCCCGACGCGGTCGCCCTCCCCGGCGACTTCCACCCCATCCGCCCACATACGCCCCCGGTCCCATCAGTCCAACTCCCCCAGGCTCCCCAAACGTCGCCACGTTCTTTTCCCGTTCCTCCTCTCTCCGATTCCGGCCCCCACCTCGCCGTCCACCGCCACCCCGCATAGCCGGGGGTGCCGCCTGCGTCGACGACGACAGCGAGTCAAAGAACGACTTGGACGGGTTATACGCCTTGTCCTCCTCCTCCTTGCCCGCCTCCTCCCCGTCCTCCGTTACCTCGCCCTCCTCCTTGCTCTTCTTGGGCACGATGGCAGACTTGTCGAACCGCGCGTTCGAGCTCTCGAAATCAAAGTCCGTCGCGGGCACCTTGAGCTCGGACTTGAGGCCGTGACCACGACGGCCGCCTCTGCCCATGGGCCCATTCGTCCCGCGCAAGTCGCCGATCGCACGCTCGACAGACTCGAGGGACGCAGCCGCCGTCTGGACGGAATTGATCGGACGACGGCCGTTGACACTCGCATTCGGCACATCGGGGGGAGGAACGGCCACGACCGGCGGCGGCGGCGGCGGCACCTCGGGCACACCATGCGGTGGCTGTGGGTAAGGGACAGGCGGCGGTTGTTGTGGAGGGGGCGGCTGGGGAACGGCCTGTTGCTGATACGGAGACCCATACGGCGGATATTGGGGGGGCGCTATTCCAGGTGCGGACGCCTGGCATCACACGCGTGAGCAAAAACGTTGACGCAGACAGAGTGGGATCAGAAGGAAGGCAACGGAGGTATCCACACGGTGTATGCGCTCTTGGATACGCGGGTCGGTAGACCCATTTACATCCGAAATGCTTCATCGCATGCAGCGTGGCAAATGAGATAAAACACGCACCCCTAGCACGGCGGGATCATCATGCACGCTGCGGCGCGGCGGTGGTTCATCGACAGCTAAATCTTTGACTTCCGAAGCGCGAAAGATGATGTATTGGTAGGGCTCTTGAACAGGGGGAATAAACTCGGCGGGAGGTCTGTCAGACGTCATCAGCATCGTGTCCCCACGGTATGTCAGGAAAGGCGCATGTAGCATGGGTCCTTCATGACCCACATGGACTCACTTTCGCGATTCCGTACCCATAGAGTACACTACAAGTGCACACCAGTCAGGGGGACGTTTTCAAGCAAGGGCGAGCACACGCCGTACCATTCGAAAGCTGAATTGTGGAGGCAGCCGGATCGATACCGGCGAGAATACCACGGTATCGAACATCAGAATGAGAGATGAGCGAGATTGGCTTTCTACAGCGTCGTGAGTCGTACTCGAAAAAAGAGCGCACAGGACACATACCCAATGAAACTGAGCGCCATGGTGGTCCAGGAATGAAAGAAAACTTGTCGAATGTCACTGCCTGTGATGCGTGCGAGAACTTTGGTCTCCGCTTCAAATGGACACGTTCCTGACGATCCGACATAACATTCAAAAAATACATGGCCCCAGTACATCCATAAATTATCTCCTGCAAAACAACGACGGCGTGCGATGGAGGAAAAGACGTGTGTAAATTACACTTGTGTGAGACGGTCGAGAATGCGGAGAATATAAAGATGAACGCGAGCGGAATGGGAGCGAATCGTACAAACACAACCATGGGTCACCCTACAACTTCCGTGTCCGTGTCCGCGGGCACTTTTTGTCGTGCATCTCCAGCCGCATTCACGACACCGCTCAAATGCGGGTCAATCGGGTCCGAGGGCGGACCAGACCCCGGCGTCGACGTCGGAGTCGATGTCGCCGTGGTCGACTCGGCCGGGTTAAAGTTCCGAAAGGGAGGCGGCACCTCGAGCGAACGGTGAAAACGCGCACGAAAATCATTGGCATCCGGCGGCGGTTGCTCCGCGAACCCACTCGCCGCGGCCTCGTTCATGTCTGGAAACGGCGGCCCCGACGGCCCAGGGAGAGACCCATTCGCGGCTTTGGCAGCCGCTTGCTGTGCAAAATGCAAACGCCGCTACACGACGTGAGCGACACGGTCCAACACACACAAGAGACACACCTGGTGATCCCACTGGTCAAACGCCTCCGCGATCATGGGCTCCAGCACAGCGAGATCCTCGTTCGTCATCGAGAACGACCGCAACAGCTGCTGCTTCCACGGGAGGTAACTAAACGGCATCAACAGCGTCGACGCAAAGCTCTGCCCGCCCGTCATGGGCTGTGAAAAGGACGGGTCTTGGGGGTGCGGGTGCGTCATGTCGGGTGGCAACACCTGGAACTCGGTCTGTCCGTTCACGCGAAACTGGACTTCGTCGATACCGGGCACCATCTCGCTCGTCATGTCCAGACCGAGGTCCCTCATTTTGCGCTGCTTCACGAGGCTGCGGTGTTTTCGTTGTCGCTCCCGAGCGGCAGCACGGACGCGGTCTCGGCGAGCGAGCTCTTCTGGGGAAAGCTCCTGTCCAGTAAAGACCTCGGGAGGAGGTGGTGGTGGTGGTGGTTGGGATGGCTGGGCCTGTGGGGGAGGTGGAGCTTCTGTTGGCTGTGGGTAGGAGGACATGGCAGCATTCAGGTTATTGACATGACGGTCACGCTCTCGCTTTCTGCGCTGCCTCTCCGCTGCCTTCTCCCTTTTCTGTCTCTGAGCTGGTGTTTCGTTCTCCCTTGAGCCCCGTCTGCGCGAGGATGAGACAGGAGACAAAGTGCTCTGGGAGGGGCTGTGGTGGACAACCGGATCCATTGCATTCAAATTAGCCAGCTTTAAGAAGGCGGCGCGGTGTGACGGGCTCGTTACGGCGGCAGGGGAGTGACGGAGGTCGTGACAGAGAGTGACCAAGACCGTGAACAAACATAGTCACACTTCCCCCTTTGGTGGCGTGAGAAAAAAAGACATATAATAGAGTAAAATTTGTCTAATTAAATATTTTTCCCCTCTTGCGTATCATGCTCTCCCGCCCAGGACCGACGCCAACCCACTCTATCGGAGTGTTCAGGAATCCTTCAATAAACTCGATGTATTTCTTGCAATTTAGAGGGAGATCTTCGTAGCTCGCCACAGACGTGATGGGCGTCTGCCAGCCAGCCAGGGTCTCATACACCACTTCTACTTTCGATAATATCTCCAAATCGGCTGCCACCATGCACATTTAGTCCCAAATTTCCCAAGAACGTGTTCTGACACCCACCAGGGAAGTACGAGAGTTCCTGGCCATCTGCGATGTACTTGACGCCCACCTTGATCTCCGGGAGCGTATCCAGCACATCCAGTTTGGTCAAGTTCAGCAAGTCGTAGCCATTGATGAGACACGAGTACTTCATGACGACAAGGTCCAGCCAACCGGCACGACGACGACGACCAGTGGTCGTGCCGTACTCTCGACCCACCTCTTGAAGGTGAACACCAACATCCTAGCAAGCTCTTCAGAAGCGGGGCGATCAACGCGTGGGTGAGCTTACATTGAACTGCTCGGTGGGGAATGGGCCACCACCGACACGAGTGGTGTATGCCTTGACGACGCCAATCGTAGCCCCGATGGCCTTTGGAGGAATTCCAAGGCCAGTGCAAACGCCACCGATAGTGGTGGAGGACGATGTCACATAAGGATATGTCCCAAAGTCGATATCGAGCATCAACGCATTCGCGCCCTCGACGAGGATCTTCTTTTGCGCGGCCAGAGCACTATGCATGAACCCAACGCTGTCTATGACGAACGGTCTCAACCGTTCTGCCAGACGCTGCAGTGACTTCTTGAGCAAGTAAACATTGTAGCGTCATGCGATACCCACCCCGTACCGTACGATCTCCCCCTCCGTATCGTACTCGAAATGACCGTAGCGTTTAAAGCGGCCCTCTACGACTTTTCGGAATTTTGCGGCGAATGTGTCGTGATCAAACAGATGGTGAACACGAAGACCGGAACGGGACGCTTTGCCAGAGTATGCAGGGCCAATGCCTTTCTTGGTAGTCCCAATGCTGTAGCGATGTTAGATAGCTTTGTGATGCAACCAAGACGTGCAGACCTCGAACCGCCAAGTTCCACCTCTTTCAGACCATCGACGATCTGATGAAAGTCGAAGACGAGTTGGGCTCTGTCGGACACAAACACACGATCAGAGCATCGGAGGCCTGGACATGGTCAGATCGCGCGGCAAGATATCGCTGTCCTCACCTTGCTTCTCCAGAGCGTCGAGCTCTTCAAAAAACGAAGGGAGGTGTATGACCACGCCGTTTCCAATCAGTCCAATACACTTGGGGTTGACGATGCCTGTCGATAATCAATCCAGATGCCATGCGTCATGCCACCCTCCATACCACTTGGGAGCAAGTGAAAAGCGTAGGTAGTCGGGGTTTTCTCAGGACCGATGGGAACGACGATGGTGTGACCGGCGTTGTTACCGCCCGCACAACGTGCGCACACGTCGACCTGAGCAGAGAGGATATCGACGAGTTTACCCTTGCCTTCGTCACCCCACTGTGCGCCGAGCACGACGGTCACTGTATCGGCCATGGGCAGTGAATCAGACCAGAGACATGAAAGAGACGTACATGGCATAGGCTTATTATACCCTCCGGTGAGAGTCGTGGCAGAGTCCGATCCGACTTGGTACGGCCGACCTGTCCGAGAAAGGCAAACCCACATCATGCCGACCTTCCAGTCGAACTCGCTCCATCCATCGCGGCTGCAGCAACGACTCAAGCGACAGCCAGCGCTGTTCGGACTCTCGTTCGTGCTCATCATGGTCGGGGCGTCGTTCGGTCTGCAGTCCTTTACACAGACGCGCTATGACTTGCAGGACAAACGGATCAGACAGGCAAGCACACACACCACCGTTTCCCCCAGACCGGCGCTCACCGTGCACAGGTGTCGCAGGAGGAAGCGCTCGGACTCGACCGGTCGAAGAAACGATTCGACATTCGAGAAGAATACTTTGTGCGTGCTCGGCCCTGTCTCTCGGTGTCGTCTCAATCATGAGGTAGAAACTGAACGCGATGGCTGAACAAGACTGGGAGCCAAAGAGGATTGCTCGGCCGAGGGATGTGCCAGAGTGGGGTGTTGCCCCCACTCGACCGGATGTGTTCCCAGACCAACTTTCCGCGAGGAAATGAGGCAGTGGCCCATCATGCATCATCCCGCTAGACTCCATATGTATCGAATTAGAGTTTGATCCAACGAATGAAAACAGCAGTTTGTTTGTTATGTACATTTCTGAACAGACATGGCCTCAACGGTTGGAGTCGTGGGTGACTTTCCACCCTCAAAGGCCGCAACAAGCGCGGCAGTGTTCTCTCTTCTCCCTCTGTCCATCCTTGGCACTCGTTGAAAAACGTGTTGTCCACAGTCGCAGGCACGATGAGTGGTACTCACGTTTCTAGACCCATTCTACCACTGGAGCGACACGAGTTTTCATTGTCGGCGACAATTGGCGGCGTCGACGCTTCCCTCAAATGTTCTGCCCTCCGTTACCTCGTCTCTCACACCGGGTTGACCTTGATCTTCACGCATGGTGTTTCCGGCTGTAAGTCCGAATCTGCGTCTGTCCATGCTCGTTTCCATTCCCATGCCATCCAGATAAGGAACAGTACCATCCGACCATCTCTCGGTTACTGAGTCTTCGCGACAGAGCCGCCTATGGCATCCGTGAAATATGGTCGATCGACTTTCCCAATCACGGCGAAGCAGCCACGCTGAACCGCCGTGTTCTTGACGAGCACAAGGCCCGGAGAGGCATCGATGGAACCTGCAGTGAGCCCCCACCTTGTCCATCCGATCTCCAAACACTCATCTCTATCAGCCACCATGGACTGGGCAGCCTATCTGAACTCGTTTTTGTCCATGCCACGTTTTCGAGGCCATACCGTCGTCGGTATGGCGCACTCGGGCGCTTGCACCATTTGGTACGGCGTGTCGTCCTTCGTGTCTCGCTCGCTCACCAGGCGTATCGGCTCAGGATTCATACACTGACCAAGTTCGCGCCTGTACACTACCCGCATGCGCTCATCTTTCTCGAGCCAACACTCATGTTCCCGTCCATGTCAGCCTCGGACCCACGTTCTATCCACGGTGCCGCCAACGTCCGCGGCGCACGTGCTAAGCGCGACGTATGGGCCTCCCGGAAAGATCTCCGACATTGGCTCACACAGCGCGGAAGGAGCGTCTGGACCCGATGGGATCCTAAAGCGCTCGACCTGTATGTGGTACGTAGTTGGCATCCCAAGGGACAGACATGGTCACGTTGGACGGGTTTAGGAACACGCGTTCGAGGAGGTGACCTCGGCGGAGCGGGGTGTCTACGTCACCCCGAAGCTGCGCAAGGATGAGGAGGCGCCTTTGTACGCGTGTCTGGAACATACCATCGACCCTATGCAGCTCGCCACGCTGTGCATGTCACTCAACTCGACGGGCAAACGGGGTATGCACATCATCTGGGCCGAATTTGAAGAGTTCATGTGCGTCGGCGTGTGGTGGTGGTTACGTGTCCCTGACGTGCGTTTTCCAGATCGACCCAGGCCAAGGCGGATATTTTGGATGCAGCTAGACACCGAGTGACGACAGAGCACACGGTCAAGGGGTCTGGTCACCTCGTGAGTTCACTTCCGCGGTGTAGATGATGTTGTTCAGTGGCTTTCAATCAGGTTCCGCAGTTGAAACCAGACGCGCTGGGGGACGCGATACACGAAGTGCTCGGGTCGATTGGGAGTGGAGTGCGGTCGTTGCTCTGATTGTACATGTGTAAGGTTGTTGAGTTCATGTAGCATCTACTATAATTGGTTCCTTCTCCACAACGACGAGCGCTGTTGGCCATCGTCTTCCATCGGCGTCCACATTAATCTTGGGGCAGTGACTTGGGCGCATACCGCCTTCATCAGAAGAATCGATCATGTTGCGCAGAATGTCTTTGGCGCCACGCAGCGCCGCTGAACCCGCATCGCCAACAGCGGAATCTCCCCCAAGTTCCCCTGCATCCAGCCAATTCCAGCTCCTTTACCAGCACCCGTCTGGCAGCAGGTTCACAGAAGGCTCCATCTCTGCCGTGATCAGCGAAACGGCAAGCGAGGCCTTCAGTCTAGACCAGGCGAGCGTCCAGTTTGTCCCCGCCTGGCGCCATCTACACAAGGCCCAGCCCGCAAGGCTCCAAAAATTCCGTCGTACGACCGCCCCTGCGACTCACATCGGACCCGGGGACGATGCCACGGACGACTCCTGGTCCGTCGTCACTGGCAGCTCCTGGACGGTACGTGCAGATATGACGAGTGTGGCGCACGCTGACATCTGCTGGACAGATGGCGGACATGTCGTCGCAAGAGGGCGCAGCTACACCCCCACCGCAGACCAAGCGCTCAGTCTCGTTCTGCCCCGCCCGCCACCACGCCGAGTCGTTCTCAGAAGACGCCCGGCTGCGGCTCCGATCGTCCCAGAGCCCCGCCTTTGTCCTCCTCCGCGCGTTCGCCTACGATAAGAGCCCGCTCGTCAAGGAGGTCTTGCACACCTCCTTTCCCGCCAACTTTGATCTGATGCGGGACATCATACCCAAACGAAACGGGCTCGTGGGCACTGCCATCGAGGCCTACAACAACCACCGCAAGCTGATCATCCGTCCGGACGACGTCTGGCTTTCCATCATGACCCAGTTTAGCTTCTTTGTCAATGGCAACTCGGAGTCGCTCCGCAAGACGTTTGTCGCACACGAGGGGAAACGGGAACTGGTGGTCGAGTGGGGCGGCAGTCGGTTTGGGATGGACATCCCACTCATGATCGAACGTCTGATGGCGTTGATGGAGGAGCAGATCACCGACCCCTCCCTCCGCGAGTGGATCATGCCCGACTTCACGACGACCAAAGAGGTGGACAGAACGACGTGTGCGATCGTGATGATGGGCATGATGAAGGACTACTTTGCGTACAAGATCAACCTCCGGTGCGGGATCCCCAAGGTCACGATCGAGGGCGAAAAGCGAGACTGGGAGACCATCCTCGTCCGCATCGAACAGCTCAAAAAGTACGGTATCCAGACGATCGCCTGGTACCATCTCCTCCGACCGATCATCACCCGCTTCATCGCCGCCTACGACGACCCGGACCATCCGGACAACCTCGACTTTTGGAACAAGATCGCGCACCGCGAGTTTGGAAGCGGGCCCCAATGGCTCTCGGGCTGGATCACCGCGTTCTGCGTCTTCAACGAACGCGGCGAGTGGCAGGGCGACACGCTCAACGAGGAGCGCGTCCGCGAGCACGAACCCAAGAAGCTCCTCCGCCCCGCCGACCCGCTCCAGCTCACGCCGTCCCAGTTCGTGGCGGTGTACATGGACCGGGAGCGGGACCGTGCGCCGTACCTCGCCCTGGACGGTTTCCCGTACCCGACGATCGACAGCCAGGACATGCCGTGTGGGTATGTGTCCCTGGACGTCCTTTTGGACGACAATGGGGACGTGATGCAGACCATGTTCATCGCTGGCTCGGTCGGCGCGCAGATTTGTTCGACGGAGAAGACGGAGCTGTTTAGGAACGGGCTGAGGGACACTGTTCGTCCCGTGACCGCGTGGTGGTTGGTCGTCAAGCTCAAGGATGGGGAGAAGATTCCGGGGGACGAGGATGACGATTAGGCCGTGGGTATGTATCGTCGTTTTCTTGCTTTGTATTTGTATTCCTGCTTTTGGCCTATGCTTGCTATACCTTACGTTCTTTGTCTGTGATTCGTAGTCTATGTGTGTTCGATTGAGATATATTCTGTTGTGTACACAATGTTCATGGATTTCGGTAGCCTTCTCCTTTGATGTAAATCAGTTAGTTATATATTCTATTGATCAATGTGATTGCTCTTCGTCAGAGGGTGTGCAACCAGGCATCGAAAGCTGACACTACGCGTTCCACCGAGGCCCGCAAGGGTAACGCATCGTAAAAGGGAATCGAGTCGCCAGTGAGCCACGCCCTCGCATACCCATCCAGCATCAGGCTCTTCCATGTGAGAATCCACGCCATCGTCCAGACCCACCCCGCGACGCCGCCCACCCTCTTCCCAGTCACCCGGTAGAACGCCCGCTCGGCGAGCATCCCAGGGGCCATCATCCCAAACGCACCCCACATCCGCCACGCCTCCGACCTTGTGTCAGCGACAGCCATCAGCATGTCATGCAGCACCACCGACGCGACAAACGTGCCGACCACAACGCCCGCGCGCCCAAAGACGACCGCGAGCGGGTAACCCCCCGAAAACAAAAACGCCCGGCGAACCCACTGGTGCCACCTCCGGCCCCAAAAGTCCGCGAGCGACGTCGCGCGCCACGGCGCGTCGAACGCGGGCGGCCACTGCGCCGGGTCCTGCCCCAGCACGCCTACCCCGAGGAGCG